>JABASI010003701.1:0-15758 GCA_019776505.1 Tomocerus nigrus
AAATTCATGATTTTACTGTTGCCAATAAAAATGTGTACAGGGTTTTCAAGTTATGTGTACAGGGTAACTTTTTAGGGCGAGCTTACTACTGTTACGGCTTGCCGTTCGTTTATAACTGAATACCTACACCAGCTACACCGAACGAAGTAGTAAATAGCGAATATTTTTAAGAGTCCTTTTGTAAAACATTTCAAGAGAAAGTTGATGATCGTGTGTGCTAATAACACTGCATGCGTTTTAAACAACCCAATATACACAAGAAATATTTTATTAGCTTTCTAATAATAATAGCTCCGGAATATATTGGTCGCTACACTTAATACAGTTGTATGTACAAAACGTTTAATTGCCAAAATATAGTGTCATATAGGTATTATTAGTATATGGCTCTCTATACTTTTTACGATCAAAATAAACTTCAATGAATAAAGGAAGAATGTGCGTATTGAGTTGAGTATTCTGCGTGGAGTTAATAAGAGTTAAGGAAAAAAAGAAGATGATGGTGTGTGTAAGATCTTGTCTGGCTGTCTCCCTCGGCTCTTGCTCTATGATGAATTTCTTGTGATGTAGATGAAGATGAAATTAGGTTTTACTAAAAATAGTTCCTTTATAAATAGATTGATTGGGAAGAGGAGGAGGACATCACAAAACAGAACTAAAGTTTGCAGAGCGTCTGCTTTTGCAAACGCAGATTAGACAAACAAACGATGTAGTCTACTCTCACACTCTTGTCTTGAACTTTTCTTGAATAGTATGTGGTAGTTTTATTAGCGCAAAAGAATTCTGAAGATCAACTTCTGTCACACACACTCGACTCTGACTCTGACATAGATAATATATAGTTCCTCTTCAAAGCTTGTTACCTTCCGGATGGAACGTTTAAATCCTAATATTTTATATAGAATATTAGTGGGTTTGTAAAAATTCTAAACAACTGTTCAAAAAACATATCTGCAGATAATTTTGAAACTTTTTGAAAGATAGTAAGTTGTGTGGTTTGAAAACGATGTGTTGCGGAAGTGGAGAAAATGAGGACGAGAACACAGACGGAAATAGAGAACAGGAAAATAGTGGAGGACCGTTCTCTGATGGTCCTCCACCTCCTGCCAGAGAAGAGAGAGAAACACAACCGAGTCCCGGTACATCAGGCTTTGGATCTGGAGGACGACGAAAACGAATTCGAAGGCTTAATTGTAAGACAGGCTTTGATCTTGCAGTTTATCCAAATGGGAAAATCAGGGGCACCAAGTCACCAAGAAATAAATACGGTTTGTTTCCTTTTCCTGAAGTTGAAATCCATCAATCCATGAATTTATCGCAACATTTGAGAAATGAGAACGATGTGCCAAATAGGTTTTTTAAGTCGCAAACAGTTTTTTATTTCTCTGAATTTTATGATTATTTAGTAAGTAATCACCTAGAAAGCCTACGCAAACACAATTCCTGCTATGAATTTTAAAATAAACTTTCTCCCTTAAACTGGTTAGGCAAGGGTTTTGCAATCTTTAAACGTACTAGTATATAACAGTAACAATAATAATTTATAGGGAAGTTGTATTTCATGTGAATACTTTTATTATCATCATTCAAGAGCCAGCCTTGAAGACCATGCCAAAAGTAAAAGTTCTCACACTTACAAATGAAAACAAAATTTAAAGAGAAAATTTTGCTAATTCTACTACTTCCTTTGAAAATAAGATTATTTTTAACATTGCAGCAACTCAAATAATATATTACTAATTAGCATTTCCACTCGGTAAATATACATTAACAGTATGAAGGCTCAAAATACTATCACCTATCATACTATAAATATACTATATGTAATACTTTCACCCAGCTTTCCCCAGAATTTAAAATTACTTTAACATTTCATGAATTATATATAGGGTTGGTTGAAAGTTGTATTTCACTTTCACTTTCGATAAATAAAACTATTTTGTCTGTGATGATGTGAAGAAAGTGCACCAATCTTCAGAAAATATGNTATAGGTTTGGTTGAAAGTTGTATTTCACATTCACTTTCGATAAATAAAACTATTTTGTCTGTGATGATGTGAAGAAAGTGCACCAATCTTCAGAAAATATGTATAAAAAAGTATATATATTATTATATTCGTAATATATTATTGCAAATGTATTTTCGTGGCTTTCCCATTATTGTAGTATTGTGATTGTGACCTCATTTCGCAGTCCCTGTTTTTGTGTACAGTATAATCCTATAATCTACCTATCCTTGGTACCAACCTTACATTGAAAATGTAATGTAGAATTGCATAGTTGTTGCATCTAATTATAATCTAATATTAACTTCCTGAACTAGACCATTTTTGATTACGGTCATTCACGTCACTATGCGTCAAATATAACGCACTTTCTCTTGAGGGCGAACCTTTCTTTCCACAAGAAATAACAGAGTATGTTAGGGAATATCGAAGGTTATTGTTCGTGTTAAACAATGCATGCCATTATAGTATGTAACATCGATATATAGTTAATTCTAAGATGTTAGTTAAGCTCCTTTTCTATGTAACTTCAATTCCTATTTTGGTTTATATATAGGACTTCTAGAATTCGAATCTGCTGGTTCAGAAGGTGAAATTCGAATTAAAGGAGTTGCAACAGGCTTTTACGTGACAATGACACCCAAGGGAAGAGTCGTTGCACAGCCATTGCCAGAAAACACGGGAACAGTCTGGGTGGAGACCAGGATAGCATCATTAACAACGTACATGTCTCTACTGTCTCTAGATTATGGTCACAAGGGCTACTATCTAGCCATCAAAAAATCAGGGAAACCAAAAGCTGGCCAGAAAACTAACCATCCTTATCCACAGGCGGCAATCTCATTCCTCTCTCGAATCGTTTCCGAAGAGTTCTACTGATTCGGATATCAAATACTCTATTTTTAACAATAAAAGAAAAAGAAGCTAACTGATGCCCTCCTCGCTCTCGGTAAAGTATTTGAGAAATGTTGATTGATTCGTGGTGTTCACGATTGGATTATACAAATAAAATTGAAGTTAAATACGACATTTTTTGCTTTACATTGTTTTACTATTACTGTAACTTGTAACATGCTTGTAACCTACATTATTTTCCTGATTTTTCATCCTTTGTTAGTTTAACATTGTATGCCGGGTAAAACACTTGGGTAGGCACTTAAGAATAATTAAATGTTTTTACAACAATAATAATTTCTGTTAATTTTATATTATCATTTTATTTCACATCTAATCTCCATACACTATACAGGATTTACTTTGAACTTGAGGACAGGACAGTAGTGAGTAGATCATGAAAATTCCAACTTTACTTTTCATACAGATCGTTACTTAACCATTATTTGCTTTTTTGGAAGCAATTGACAATCTACCATTTAATTTCAAACCCAAAAATTGTATATTTTTAAAACAGCTCTAATAATCTTGAGAATAATATACACCTATTGTTACCACAAAAATGTTCTTATTGGTTTATGTGAAGACATGTATACTATAAAGTCATTGTCTCTACACTACCTATATTATATTATATCGTGAGATTATTTCAATTTCCAATTAACCATCCATTTTAAAATGACTGTTCAATAATTTATTGGTCACTAACATTTTATACAGGCAGATTTCTTTTAAAATTCTTTTTCAGTGGAATTTCTTTTGGTTGCGTGATAGTCATTCGAGATTGAGATATGGGCCATTTTCTTTTTGTATCTGAAATCGAAATCTGACCAATTATAATATTGAAATGAATGACAAGACGTAACATTGATTGATTCACATGGATTGTATGTATATTTTGAAGATCAAAGCAATTCATTTCATCACACTCACAAATTAACCTTATTAAATACACAATACAATTTAGATTACCATAAAATTGTAAATGGTGTTATATATTCCACTAATATTAATTATGTCTACCCTGCCTACCAAGTTTTCTCAATATTATCGATTGTAAAATTGCAAGATTGCTAAATATTGTTTTACAAGTTTAAATTGTTGAAATTACATTATTGGTACATAGTATGTTAATCTCAAAAATTCAAACCAGTACCTTTCATAGTTTGACTTTGCTTTTCGATTTCATTACTCATCATCATCATATTATTTATCGTAAATAGAAAACCTTACTACCTTCCATATTGAACAGAATTTATAAACGGAAAACAAGCACACTTTCTCTTTCATTAAACGAACCCCATAAGAAACTTGGCAGGTTGACATCTTTTAACTGTACTTTCACCACAATTTTTACGCGATTTTTCCGGGGTGAAAATGAACGTTATTATGGAGTTAGTTCATGGACACAGAAATTAGTATGTAAACTAGTTTTTCGTTAACACTGTATATTGGCAAGCGTAAGCATGAAAATTACTCAGTATATAATATATATTTATCCAGACGTTATCTCTTCCGTTCCACTTTAGTTGCTTTCTTTTTAGCTTTGTCCTTGCGGTCTTGAGCAGCTTGCTTTTGTTTAGCCCTACATATTAGTATCAGTAAGGAAAATATCATTAAAATGATTAAACAATATATAATATGTGCTATTATACTCCAAATGTTTTAAAAACAATATATTACCTGTCTTCTCTGTCCTTTTCTCTCTTCTTGGCTGCGTCTTGCTTAGCTTTCTCTTTTAATTCCTTTTGGTCGCTCAAAACTCTTTCACCATTAACATTTCTCGAAATATCATCTTCTGGCTTCTTTTTGGCAGTTTTCACTGTATCTTCGTCAGAATCAGACTCACTGTCATCCTAAAATGTACAAAATACATGCTAAAATTTATTTATTTTGGTAGATGTCGAGTACAGAAAGGACTAGGGCGCATTAATTTGTCCTAGGCCATACAGAAATTCTTTGGAAATCTCAATTTTCCTTTAAACTAGTGAAATATTACATACAGCTAGTATTTACATGGGCTTACCGCTCGATAATTAGACAGAATTGCAGCTCTTAAAGCCGGGTCAGGACGATTATTACTTAGCTCCTTGTTTGGTGCTGAGGAAGACGCTTGATCTGAACTAATACTATCGCTCGTAATCGTTAGGAGCCTATCAAAGAGCTGTTGATCAACCGAATGAAGAGAATTAGTTGAAGGTGGGGAAGCCAAATCACTTGTAGACAAACCATCGTTTATGCCGGCACATTCTTTCAGTAAATTACTAGCTTCTTCCCAACGTTTCAGAATTTCATTTCGCAATGACTGGACATCAACTGAACCCTGCACCAGCAAAAAATTAAGAACGAATTAATTATGACTTGTATTCCAAAAAATTAGAGCTACCGAAACACTTCGCCATTGTGAGTGAAGGATATTTTTAATTGCAAAAATTGGCATACCCCCAGTGCCTCTAGAAGGTCATCCAAGCCTTCAATTTTTTCTTCGACATCTTCATCCCCTTCTAATATGCTTTTGATATACGGGCCAAACACTGCTTCATCTGTTTTCAATTCCTGAAGACGGCAGGATAACCAGGTGTCAAAATTTTCCGTCATTTCGTACCTATTACCCACTTATACGACTTATGTGGCCCGGAATTTGATGAATAAAGATAAAAGGCGGACGGGGTATAGCTTTGTGCTGTCAAAAATACAAAATAAAACCTTTTCATTTAGCATACACATATCATTTTCAATTGGTAATTTTAGTTTATTCGTAAGCTCAAACCCTTATGTATTTACCAGTGAAAGTGAAAGCAGGGCCCCGTGCGTTTATCGTCACTAATCCGCAATCCGCCAGGACTACTCCAACCCCTGACCCCACTGCAATGCTGATGCTGACTGGTAAGTCTTTACCGGCGTCGACGGCGTCACGAATCCCAAACACAATAGAAGAAATTAGCAGAGCAGGCCATAAGTTCGCCAAATATTGGAAAATACTTTTGTTCTTTGTAGCGTTTTACACCACAACGATAGCCTGTTTAGAAATTCAGAGACAGTGAAGATCAGAGAAAAAGAAATCGAAATACATTTAACAAATCTTTAGCAAATAAAAGTGATACGACTACGATTATAAAGAAAACCATGCATGCTACTGCTACATAACAAAATACACTACATGTACACCAGATTGAGCAAATTGATCGTGGTATTCGTGGTAAACAGTAAAATAAGATTCAATTTCATTCTCCCACAATTTGACTACACAACTTTCACGGATTCTATCATTCCATAAGAAACTCCAATCCAATGTAACCAGAATGAGAATGAGATGTTGATGTATGTTATGTAGGTAATATTATGTAAGTTTTGTATTTTGTATTATATATTGTTTTGTATGTATCGTATAGAAGCTTGGTTGTTTTAGTTCTCAGTTGCAGTTGGCCACTTGGCCAGTAATAAGAAAGAAGAACACACGAATGATGATAGCTTGATTAGGATTGCATTCCATGAAATCTCACCCCTCCGCGTAAAAAAGGAAATTGATCTCTGAGACAATTTGAAGTTTTACTTTGAGTTTAAGTTTTAATTCATTACAATTAGTAATTCCAAGATCGTATCGTAGTTCACCAGTTCGGTCGGCTAACCAGATATTACATTGATGAAAATTCGCTATCTTCTTTCTTTCATACAGAAAGCATCAAAACTCTTGTATAGGCATTAACCCGTCAATGTGGAGTAATGAAATGACCGTAGTGAGTAGATCATCTTTGGAGAAAACTCACATTCATAAAAATTCACGTAAAAGGCAACAAAATGGTCTATTTATTCAGCACCGATGGTCACAGAAACGAAGAAATCTAATAGTGAGACCACTGAAGCATAATACGAAAAGGTCGTCTTAAGAATTACATAACTGCGTATTTCGCGTTATAGTGTAATTCTTAAGGCGACCTTTTTGTATTATTATGTTATGCATGCGTGTTTCAACCAATACTAGTCCAGCAAATATTTAATTTTTACCTCTAATATACCGAAACTAAGATTCAATGATACAATAAAACCCACCGATAATAGATATTGTGAAGAGAAATCCCATTTACGAGTTTTGCTTTCGACATAGTTAGTCTCTAAAAGGAGAGTCTCACAATCCATTAGGCTTTCTTCGGTACCAGTGCCCTGTGCTTTCACTCTTATGAGTGAAAGCACAGGGCACTGGTCAAAGATGTACCTATATACATACTATAGTTGGAGGAGGAGTAATACGTTGAATCTAAATTGTCGTAGCTTTCTCACCTCGTCTGACTGACATGACAGGTAGTCAGTCACACTCACGGCGACTCACAGGGCATTTTTATATGAAAGTTTTCAATTGTGTTTGATGTAGAAAATGCCATACCTAGCTAGATTGAGAATTGATGAGTTGTACATGTACCTATTACACTTTTCCAGCATAGAGACTGATTATTCGTCAGTAAGAAAATGTAGCTTTTTACATTGAGGCGTACACTTCTCCATTTTCCCTGTGCAACATTGTTCAGTCATAATTGATGAAGTTGTATGGCTTTGACAATTCATTCACCACTACAGAGACCCATATTATACTTAGTAGTATTGGTACAGTAATTTTTCACGAAACTAACCCTTTTTCAGTTGCCAAAAAATATAATTCATTACATTTTTCTGTTTGTATCTGTAATTTGCAAATTGGCATATTTTTAATCAAAATCCTAATAGCAAAAATTTTAATAATCTCATTCTCATATCTTATAGTCTGCTATTTTACAGTCCGTACAGTAAATAAAATTCTGCATAACGTAAATATATAACTTTCTCTTTCGTTACCTATGCTAACTTTGCAAGGAATTTTTATTATTCTGTGTACTTTCACCCGAAATGCTTACCAATGTTGTATACAACTTATACAAGTAAGTATGGTGAAAGCTTTTATTGTATAATAAAAATAAAGAATGTTCTATTCCCAAATATATGTAGAGAGAGAATATGCCTAGCATGTATTTAGGCATTTTGTGTAGTTGAAACTTGTAGGTCACATATTTTCTGTAAGAATCAATGTCATGCAAAAAAAACACAATTATACATGCATTACTACAAGGTATGAAGTACCGATTGGGTTGGTTATAAACCAATACACCTGTTTCAGTGCACCACAAATAAAGAAAAGGTGATGACATTTTTAGAATACTTTTTCTCAAGTTATTTTTTATTTTACGCCAGTTTCCATTTCACACATGTATATAATAATATATGCTTCTTGAGTTGTGATTTGTTGATGACATGACAGTAGCGCGCTCATGAATTTAGGGTACATAACGTTATTATGACCTTTTTATTGTGCATGTCTTTCATGAGTACCTACCTATATTTATTGTGTGTAGAGTGCGAATTTTTTGCATAAAATAATACACAAAAAGCCAAACTCCGCGGTTCACAGTCCGATAGAATTGACAATACCAATGATTACTTATTCATACAATACATAATTTATAATTTTGACAATTATCTATAAACACCAATACACAAACTAGAATGTAAATACTATTCTGTACACAATTATGTTACAGTACTAACAGCATGTGCACATATGTACGTGTTATATACTACCTATGTACCATTTATAATGTTAATGAACCAGAACTATTTCCGTTTCGAACAGCAATTAATCTTAATCCTAACTATTTGACCGTTCCTACGAAATATATTACACGTACAGCTATACAAATATTATACCTTTATGCTTAATTACAGTCAAACAGGTAAATAGATGGATAGAAAGTATATAAACTTTAAACACCACGAGCTCTTATTATATTTGTACAAAATGTAACAATACTTAAAACACCGAATACTTCCTGCTTAAAGTGATTCACTTAACACGTAGTTACTTACATTAATTGTCAGTTGTAAATAAATCCTTATTTTAGTACGTATTTTAATTTGTGGTACGCTGTATGCAAAGCAATACAAAGCACATGTATTATGCATATTTACCTTGTATCAGTTTATTGAAAAACAATCTTTTGATTTTTGATCATGCAAAGTAGCCAACATGACATTTAAAAATCTGACAATCATGAGAATTATTTCTCATTCATCAGGCATAACTTACATACAAGGACAACACTCTCAAGTTCAAGTCTTACTTAAACATTTGCAGAGTGCAGAGATAATTTGCAGCTATTCTATATTTCCTCATAACAATACACTAAATAGTATTATACTACTATTGTCATATCTGTTGAATTTTTAGAGTACCACAAATTCAGTACATTTTATTGTATTTACTAATTAAGGCTCAACACATTACTTATAACTTATAATATAACACAACACAATAGCAATTTGCAAATCGTAAATATAATAGCAAGTATATAAATGCAGATTTGTA
The DNA here is from genome assembly GCA_019776505.1 of Tomocerus nigrus. NCBI lineage: Eukaryota > Metazoa > Arthropoda > Collembola > Entomobryomorpha > Tomoceridae > Tomocerus > Tomocerus nigrus. The sequence continues at coordinate 9,292 of JABASI010003701.1, forward strand.
GGAGTGTCACTGCAGGCGCAGGCTTAATTATAGGTTTGTAAAACAGTAGTATAATAATGTTATAATAATGTATTGAATAATATTATTAAGTAATTATAAGCTTTTACTTCCCTAATGAATACTAAAATGACATTAACGAATAAATACAATACAAACGACAATAAAAAACGAAAAACTAAAATGAGATTTGTTTTGATTGTACTTAAAGGAAAAATGTTGGAACATGAACTTAACTGACCTAGTTTTTTCACCTTCCTTCCATATCTATAAAATGAAGTTGTACTTACAAAAAGAGCATTCAAAACATAAATAATATGGCTGAATATTATGACAAAATCTTAAAACACAATTGTAATCTCAGTCTGAAATCATGAGTGCACAGCATACACTTTAAAACAACATAATCTCCTGTGTGAATAATAAATACATTGTATTAGGTACTTCGAATAATAAAATCAATTGACAACATAACAAAAACAATTCAAATAACCAGTGTAGATTGTTACGTTTTAACCGAAAAAACCAGTAAAAATAACATCTATATCTAGCAGCCACACTCTCACATCCATTGTTAACAACTTATTTTGTTACCCAAATGATTTGATAGGTACAGATATGTGTAATCCATAAATTATGCTAATCATATATTATAATAGCTATAAAAACCAAATGGCACTTTTTGATGATTAATCTAAGAACTATTGAGAGTCGAACTAGAATTTTATGTGATACACATACATATAGCTGCGCAGTGATTAGTGATTATTTATACTGAATCATAATTTATATAATAATGTCATGCAATGTCCACTTTATATCACTTTTGAGTGAAAATAAAGATTACCGAATTTACCTTTTTACTTAGAAAAAGCGATCATTAAGCTATAACGAACAAATTAGTTGAGTACCTATACATTTACAATATATACACGTAGAAAATATCTTCAATACTTTTAAATGTTCTAGTATATTAAGCCTAAAGCCTGAGCTATATTGAAGTTATACAGATATACAGATTAATACAAAAGTGAAGAATAAGTCCATGTTTTAAAGTTTGTAATATCTAAATACTTAGCCTTTTTACAGAAAATACAAAAACATAATATTATTATGTAGGTATAGGATTGATAATATCGTACCCCTGCTCGTTTTTCAGTTTCATTCCCTTCAAAATAGTGACATAACGTACTAGATTCGGGCGGGACCATAATAAATGCTGATACATAATAAAAATATGTACATATTGAACTAGAACCCTTTCTGGAGAGATTTTAACCCTTATAAATTGTACTAATTGTAGAATAGTTTCTTTTAACAGGACAGAATAAGATTATACTTTAGAAGAAAACAATGAGTGAATACCAAAAAAGTATAATTTTGCGGTACTGGTCCATTTATATCTGAATATCTCAGTCTCTCATAAATAATTTTTGCTTCGTCTCATAACGTAAGTTTGTGATAAAACAGCAGTTTTGCTAATTTTCCGAATTCACGTTAAAGCGCATGGTAAATCATGATGTGTCTGATAAATTAAAAAAGATATTCGCAAGCGGACAGAGTATTACCATCAAGAAACTAGTTGAGGGCTACCAGTTCCTATTAAAATTACAATTTTACAGCGAAAACATCTCTAAAATCAGTTGAATACTAAAAATGCGACTTTTTAGCCTTTGTACATTCTTACACATTAAAATAGGTGTCATTGACTAAATGTATAGGCGCAGACCTTTACGAATGTGCATGGGTCTTCATACAAGTGACAAGTACAACGTACATACAACTAGTAAACCCTAGTGCGGTTTCTTTACACCTAAACACAGGTAAGTTCACTATTATAGTAGGTATTTATAGTTATTTCTATTCTATCTAGCTAAATGAAAATAGTTTGCCAATCATTGAAACTATTATAGGAGTAAAGAGTTTAAAAACAGCAACTGTTTTATCCGCATCGCCAGTTCCTTTACTAGGAGTAGTAGGTTTATTGACACTGACAACGTCAGGTCTTCTCGTAGTTGTCGTAGTAGGAGGACTTGTAGGCTTCGCCTTTGGCGACTGAGGAACAAAGAAGTCGATTCCTCCACCAGAAACACCGGGATGGGGATCAGAGCTACCAGAATCTATAGTCGGCCTTCTATTTGAATTTGTGTTAACATTAAAATTAACCGAATTATCACGGCTGCTGTCGTCGTCATCATCGTCCCCGGGCAGAGGGTTAAATATGGGCGGTGGGTCCCCAGAGGGAAAGCGGGGATTTGGGTTTCTATTAGGAGGGGTCCATTGAGGCTTGATTTGACCGCTAGGGTCATCATCTCCCGAATCCTCTAAATCTGTTGGCATATCTCCCGACCCGGAACCAAGACCACTTCCAATATCGAATTCTTCAGCTAATAATCAGTAACATTTGCAGAGATTAATTTCTTACTCAAATAATAAACACAATAAGAACACCTACGCAGGTGTACTATAAGTTTCGCATTAATTCTTATATTCAAAATTGTACTTACATATTTCTTGAATCCATTGCACATCTTGTCCATTATATGAAGCTCGTAATTTTTCTGTGATGACTTGCAATATTATAACTTGCTCAGCTACCAAATGATTTGGAGATCCCTTTCCAGAAATAGACTTGGGGTCAGGACCTTCAGCGGTTTTATTTTTTTCGGGTTTTATTGCCGCAGTGCCATTCCAACACAGTTGAGAAGAGTAATCTTTTGAGATCGCATTACAAACTTGTTTTGGTAAAACTTCCCACAAAGTCTTTGATTTCTTCACTCTATTTTTCGTCTCTCGCAGCAATTTTTCCAAAGATTTACTTGGTTGCAAATCCCCATCTTGAGGATTATTATTAGCCCCGTCAGACTGTGGTTTACGAGTACGATTCGAATTATTACTTGATGATTTGGCAGCATTTCTGGGAGATTGTTCTTTAGATGATGTGTCTCGTTTGCTATAACTAAAAACAATCAGTCATTTTTTATCAAACTGTGTCTACTGAGAAAATCGATACAATAAATTCACAAATTATATGCATGCAAGCTGTAGTACTTACCCAGATGACTTCAATTTCGGTTTTCCACACTTGGAAAACACAGCCTGGCTTAACTCTGGTCCAGATTCTTGAAAATTCATGATTGCTTCCGAAATTTTTATATGTATTGGCTCCACTACAGCTTCAACATTGTAAGGGCCCACCAACCGGTCAATTATGCCTTCTAAAGCGTTAGTGAACTCTGTCCATGGTTTCGTCATTGAAATAGTTGAACTCAAACACTTAGAAGTTACACTTAAGCACTGTGCGACGCATGGTTTATATGGTCTTTGTTCCACACAAATTGGACATTGAATAAGTTGCAACATAGAGAGCTGACAATCGGGACCAACTTGTAGCTGAAAAGAATAGAAGATATTTATGTAACTGATGAATTGTCATTTTAAGAAACTCCTACCGAATTGAGAATAGAAATAAATTACAATAGATCATGCAATAAAAATACCTTTTGTAAATTGGTCAGCACTTTGTCTCCGTCTTGTAAACCTTGCGCTAAAGCTCGAGTTGCCACAAAAGATCTACGAAGGCTGGAAACAATTTGTCTGTGCAATTCATTCCCTTGTTTTTCAGAAATTACAATCGTGGCACAAGATAGGTAGGCTTCTTCGAAATCATATTGAGAGTTCAAAACTTCAAACATCTTTCGGGTTAATATCGCAAAAAATTCATTCAATTTAGCCTCTAGAGAATCCTTTCCAGTGTCATAGTATGTTTCCAATGTCGAGAATAAAGCGTGAAAAACATGAGCATGTTGTATATACAGCATTCCATATCTGATAGAATCAATCCAATCAATATATTCATTAAGCATTCCTAATTCTTAAACGATCTATGCGCATTTATAAATTAAAAAATAGCATTTCTTACGTTCTTTCAAACATGGCATGAAATGATGCATGTGCTCTTGACAGTAGGGCCTTAAATGTGACATCAAATTTAGATTTTCTGTCTTTGAAAATTTCAGCTGAAGCCGCCAACTTAGTTCCTAACCATTTTTGACTAAAACGCTCCTCGATTTGGCTCTTAAGACCAGGTGTGTCAAAATCTTTACAGCATTTCGAAAGTTTTGCACTGGAGACACCAGGACAAGTGTCAGGGGATCCAGTTGAGGCTCCTCCACGAGGATCCCACCATGGATACGTGAATCCTTTTGATCTAATTAGATTTGCAATAGGTTGACACTCCCGATCCACAGAAGACGATTCTCGATCTCTATTCTTAGCACATTTTGACATCGAGGGGAATAGCGTCAACACAGCTATGCTTATCAAAATGATGTAGGAGGATGTTAACTTCACGTTTTCTGAAGACGAGCGATCTGACGATCCCATTTTTGGGGAGCGACCGTATAACCGGTAAAAGAACAGGTGAAAAGAGCTGACTCTGTCAAAGTGTCAGTTTATATGTGCTCGGTGCAGCGAAATGCAATAAATGGGAGTATTAGTGCTTTTGTACATACAGAACTCTTCTCTGTAAAGGTTGGACGGATTGGCAAACCTAAATTACATGAAATAAAAGAATGACATTTACGATCTTATATGCACCAATCAATTCTGATTCAGACTAATTATATGAATCACGCTATGTAATAACAATGTGCTAAAAGCTCTGAGTTACAACTTACAACTCAAACTACCTATCCATGCATTGTAGTTTTTACTTTTAAAGATTCAACTTACGTTTATTGTGGGTCTAGGTCGATAATTACTCCAATCTTGATTTATTGTCTGTGTTGTCATTAAAATGTTAAATGTGAAATCCACCTCACTAATACTTCCAATAGTTCCGATTCCAATTTCAACCATATTAAACCTACTTCGCTTTAAATTACAGATGTTTTGTGTAACTTACTTAAAGACTAAGCGATTTAAACTTTTATGAGATTTCGTGTATAGATGTAACCTTTAAGCTGAATGAAATTGCTAGATGTTACATGTAATATGTCATTATATTTTATGATTTCATAGATGTTAGTTATATCCATTTCTTAGTCCGCTTTAGTACTTTTATAAATACATTACACACTTTTAATTCATACTAAACTTTATTATCGAGTTGACACTTCTCACTTCACAAAGAAATGTTTTGTACTATTTCCAGTTAATCTAGTTCACCGTAGCCTGTTGAACGTTCTATATCCAAAAGTTGACCTCGGGTCAGTCGGAAACTGCTTCATATTAGTCAGTTTAATGATATTAGATTACTAACCTAGCTGACAATGAAATGCCTAAAAGATAGGCTTCCTCAAAAACAGAGGATATAGTTAGTAAACCATAGAAGAGCAGTTTATTTGTAATATACCTACGTGTAAATAGAAAAACGATATTGGTATTACATAACGAAAACTGAAACCACCTACCTATACTAAACTATGTATACAAATGTCCAAGTTATATAGGCAGAGAAAGGCCCTACCTATTCTATGTGCATTCGTTTCGGTTTATATGAGAAAGAGATCAAAAGAAAATGAATCAGGGACTTCATGGAATATGTCAAGCCGAGAGACAGGAAGGGAAGCCAAATTATAACCACCTTTGCTTGACTTAGCTTTAGCTCAGCTTAGCTCTCTGTCTATGTCTGTGTGTCTATGTGTGTGTAACTGTGTACCTAACATTTTCCCTGCCCTATAGCTATACGCTTTAACTATGCATAAATGCATGTACTCCGATGATTCGGTATTCTGCATATTATTTATACACCCTCCTAGTCCATAATATGGATATGGAATGTGGTGGATGAGGATTTGTGGATGTAAAGTAGGGTACATACTTACAGACGGACGGGGAATAGTGAATAGTTTGTTTGGGGTATAGAAAGAACATTCAAAACAAGAATGAAAAATAGAGTGCTGAAGTACAAAGGGATGCTTTCCACATACTACGCTAAGGTCTTAGAGGGGCAGAATAATTAAAGTACTTTAGAGGTTCAGAAACCTTAGCACAAGATGTAAAATCATCGCAATTAAAGTTGAAATTACATACATCGGGAAAATTGCTTATCTTATAGACAGGTAATGTAGCCATATGGATTTTCAATCTTCCTGTCAACATAATTTTATTTATAATGTTAAAATACTTCCAGATTCCTTATCTTTGCTAGAACAATGCAGTAAGGTTGTGACACGGTATGGTCACATTGGTGCCGGGCGGGATAGCTATAGACTAGACGTCCGACAAATTCCAAAGCACCAATTATAGCCTTTTAGGATTTGGAAGAGAAAGCTATGCATTTTTAATCCTTCATGCTCAGAATAATTTAACCCTACATATTAACATAAATTGTAGTGTACGTATTAGAGAAATTATTTACTTCAAGCTATTTTACCTCATTTAGAATTACATTCTACCTGAATGTTATAATCACATTTTTAGCATTTACTATAAAGCACTTTCAAGTAGTAGTATAATATAATGTA
>JABASI010003702.1:0-15758 GCA_019776505.1 Tomocerus nigrus
TTACTGTCTACTTCCACATTACCTGAGCATAATAGCACATTATTATATTGTGTTAGTTAATGAAGTTGAATGCCTTAATGTATGGAAAAGATTAGCATACAAATAAGTTTTACGTACAAGTTGTTAGCCTTAGCTTTTCAAAGAAACGGCTGGTTTTGCCTGCTTTAAATTAATACTTACAGACATAGGTAGGATATGTATGTATACATTTGCCAGCTAATATTTATGTAGATTGCAATCGATTTATTCCAGATTGATTTGATTGAGAAATGGCCATGTAGTCGTTGTGACCATAAACAATTTTTATTCCATTTATTCAGCACTTTTGGTTAACTAAGTAGCACCTACGAATTATGGTCACTATTATTTATAATGAGTTGCCTAGATTTTTGGTCGTCTTTATTTGTAGCAACTAGCAAATCGTATTGTTAGAAAGAGAAAAATCCACATTTACTAACCTGATGACTTATTTTAAAGCAAATAATGGAAAAATTGCCAAATAAGGAGTGTCAGTGTACAGAGCGTAATAAAATTTACGAAGTGTGGTACAATTATACTTAGCTTTAACCACTATCATTAGCAAGAGATGCTAGGATACGTAGGTGAACGATAGTAATAGTTGAGATATTACGCTACGGCCATCGCCATCACTCCGGTGGTGGTTGTACCATAAAAATCTTAAATAAGGCAATGTTTGTATGTGTATCTCATTACATGCTTTAAACCTGACTCCTTAGGTATACTCAGTCAATAATTGTTTCTGTACTTAATTTTGTGCTAATGTAAGCATTTTAGCTATTTACAATACACATTACATTATTACTTATTAGCTCAAAGACAAACTGACACATGTACTCCAATGTAGGTAGTCTAGTTACACAAATAATGCGAGTATCTCATAAACGGTAATAGGACATTAACCAAATATGGCATTCAGTTACTTACCTGTATTCAGTACTGTAGTGTACGAATTCTTTAATTCATGCATAAATCATTATCTTTTTACGTATACAATGTCCTGACTCAATCATATCAAGTTTTAGCAATATTTGCAAACTGATTGTATTTCAATTGCTCTCAATATTCAAACACAAACCGTAGATGAAGTTATTTCAATAGAAAACTAATTGGGTTCCTATACACCAAACCACAAAATGCTAATTACTTCTTATATTCTGTTTTTAACAGTAAAGTATTTTCTTTGCCAAGGATCTTAAAAGTTACAATTCTCAATTTTCCTCAATGAAAACCAAATAGCCTTGTTCTGAGTTAAATATTACCCCACTAGGTACATAATATTCCTGACGATGATCGTATACCTACAGCCAAATCATGACTATCTATCTCTTCCGATATCCAATACTGATTTTATGTAAGGCTTACTGTAATACAAAGCATGACTGTAAATAATTTTATGATAAGGTTATTAAAACATAATTCTGTGCGTGAGACATCCAATTCTGAAGTTCGAGCAGTAACTTTTAGCGCGCAGTACACCTGAGATATGCGAGTCAATTAACAGGAATTTATATAACAGCGTATGGCATATCTATAGTATAAGTTTGTGCATCATTTTGTATGGACAACCTTTTTCTTTGTACGTAATAGAAAATGTAATTAACAATTGGAATTTCCTATTATTTACTATAGATAAGAGCGGGAGAATATATTCGCACTAATTTATGGATGTTATTTGCTATAAAATAGTTCACTGTTGGTTCGTTGCATATTTCTTCGGAGTCATACACAGTTGCTTAATATGGGCATCCAATTTCGTCAAGGCGAAATCATTTTGACAATCATGATTATCAATATCAAGATCATCATTTTATAAGTCAGAAAAACAAATATTATCTCCTAGTAATTGCATCATAATGATATACTACTCTACTGGACAACACACTAGAACAATTTCTATTTTTTATTGGAGCAGATAAGCAGTAGTACAGGTACATAACTTTTCCGCTTGAAATCAGATACCTCAATATACATGCATTAATAACGAATAAATCAAGATGAAAAATATCTATGAATTGATGAAGTAATATATGAGCATACATTATCGCTTCGCTACTACTTAGTTGGTTTAGAAAGGGTGTAGCCTACACTAAGCGTATGAGTACGCACATTTTGCGCAAAGTGATTTGGGCGTTTTCGTCACAGACTGACAAAGTATGCAATCAAATTAACATTTTGTCTACTGACGGATATGAGATGGAACACTTGTGTTTCCATACCTAATTCTCTCGCGTCACATGTTAATTAGCATGGAAATGCGAGTTCACCGTATAATCTACAAGATACTGCCATGTATATGATTCATTGAATGAAAGCAATTGTTATCAGATTTCAGATGGCATAATGAAAAATCCATGCATTAGTATACATCATAATATTTCATATGTGTCGATCTAAGAAAGAAAGCTGTGGTCTACATTATTCTCATCATTCTTAATTATATAAGAGTAAATCAAGCATTGCATCACGACTCACAAGGCTCACGACGACTTCAGTGTTAACCGAAATAATTATCATACTTTTTGTCATTAGAAAGGTTTCATTGACATATTCTTAGCTCAAATCTCAGATGCTCGGTTCATTTTGCAGTAGCAGTGCATCATAATTATTATATATAAATTATGAAATTACTTTGAAGAAACCCATAAAAGTAATAATAATATTTGTACGAATAGAACGCGCTATCTTCCTGAGGACGAAGTAAAAATTATAAATATCTTTCATATAAAAGAGACCGATTTAAATAAAATCGTCCATAGTTATTAATGTATTTGCACCGTTAAAATAGGTTTTTCATTTAACAGTTGTTTCAACATGATCCATATAAAACCTAGGATAAACAGTCGACGATGTTTAAAATTACAAATGTAAGTTAGCACTTCCCCAATAAATCTTATTCTATGAATTGATTTTCAACTAACAGCAGTCCAAACAAGGAATAAGGTACAAAGTGAGAAGTAATTCATAAATGATAGATGAACAGATTATGTTACATTTTTTATTCATCTCCTTCTCAGAGCTTGTTAATCTTCAGCCACGTGCACTAAGGAATTTTTTTATCAACAATACCTTCCAAGTGAGTTGGAATAATAAATGGAGTACCAAAGTATGTATATATTACGTACGTACGTATGTACTTACGTATATATTATTATAGCTATGTACCCATACCACCCCCTAATCATTATAGTCAACACTTTCTTCATTTACGTCAGATAAGCGTGAATTTAGTGAAGTTCTTGTTTTACTTGTGACTTTGGACCTTATCTTCAACTCGCAGCCCCAATTATTTTTCAATTCAGATGATTCTTGCACTCGCACTCGGCCAGCTGGCGAATTACTTGTATTGCTGTTACACATAACAGAATCCACGTCAGTTTATATAAGACACGAGATCTTTTCTTCGACTGTAATGCGGAATAAAATTTGCATTGCTCCTAAGGCTCAATTCTTTCATTCAGTTTTTCTATCTCGCTCATTACCGCACGGAAGTTAAAAATACATGTGAATGGAATGTGGTCAAGCAGTTATGTTCTATATGTTATCTACATTGGAGTTTTAGCAGTTTGCATAGTTTGTCGGTTTGCTATTGTTTATAAGGGTTCCATTAGTCGTGTTAGTGACACTGCCCCATATACTACTACAAATTTTATCTACTGTAAAACAAGAATAGCAAAAACAATGGAATTATCCAATTAAAATGTTACCATTGAAAATTGTATTTCAAATACCTCTTGCTAAATCTGAAAACCAATTCCAAAGATCACCTGAACATCTGGTAGACAATAAATTAATAATTCAAGCCTTTCGGCCAAGAAAATGTGAATCTGTAGCAGTCGCTTTTAAGAACAACTTTCTAGATTTATTATTATGAGTTTCCTACAAGATTTACAATCTGCATATAGTTACATAGAAATCTGTTGAAGTAGTAGTGCTCGTCTTTCCCTGTAATTCTTTAGTGTATCTCTGTTCTGCCCACGCCATGTATAGTTTACAAGTACGCATCGACGAGACATCAACAGGTAGGCATGATTTGCATGTGGGGATCTTTACATTTTACAATTCTTTTAAGCTTCCTTTTATGTCTGTTGTCTGAAAAAAGGGAACTAATAGGAGACAGAAAACGCACCAAAAAATCAAAGACTCTATTGTGTAATTTTTTTCATCGTTCGCCTAAATAGATGTGATCTCGTTCAAGTGATACTTTCATTCTTGTAGCTGTCAACACAGTGTGTAAGGGTAACTGCATTTTCATTTCATTGCACCACTTGAAGACACCCCAAAAGAAAAACTGTTAGAAAATCATTGATATCTTGTGGACAGTCCTACTTATTAAGGACTGATTCAAGTGCAACTTGTAAGTTCTTCCCTGAACTGTAACTATAAGACATGTATGAATATGTAAATACAACACACTACTCGTTAGACTCTATTGCACAATTGTTTGAACCGCACCCAAAAGAAGAGTTTATCTTAAGGTTATACAAATTAGACATAGAGATATATTGGATAGATAGATATAGTAGCTATATAGAGTGATAATCAGTCAGTCATGTGGATAATGGTACTCCATCGAATTTTCTTTGCAGATGATTATGTATTATTACTATTACGTTCTGCATTGTTTCATCGTGAATGCCTAATGGCAAGGGTGAGAAGTTGGGATGAATTGTTTATGAAGTCGCCTTGCTACCTTCTCTTCTTCTGCATTTCGCTTCCTTCATTCTACTGCACCAAAGGCATTAAAAGAGGAGAAGGGATGCAGACGGTTATATCAATATGCATGTGTGTGATAATTCTAATGGCCACTCTATTGTTTTCTCATTTTCTGTCTATGTAGTTTGACTGGCCTGGCTAAACTGCACTCGTTTCGGTATTTATATGTTACAGTTAGTATGAATAAATGAATGAATTGCCCTTTTATCCCAGCAGCATCATCCATCAGCCAACACTACTAGCCCCTATATATGTACTATGTACTGTGCTGAGAACTCCTGAGAAAACGGGTATTTATTAACGTACATATTGTGCACTTGTTTGCCAAAGTTGTTTTATCACATCATAAAACGAAAATAAATTGTTCTTAATGAAACCACTATTGCAATATTATGTTTAAACTGTTGACACACTAAGAAATTACTCAATAAGGATAAAAATAAACAGTAAACTCGCTTTTCACACACCAAAGTCCAATTCACCGTAAGATATACATGCATGAGAATTGAAAATGACAATTCTAAATGAACATTACATTCTATTTTTCTTATTTGTACATTATTCTATTTCAGAGCCGAAGGTAAAAATTGTAAATGCACCAAATAACTTCGTAACTTAATTTCTCAGATATTAACTCTATTATTGCTTCATTTCGTTGAATAATATAGATAATGTATAAAAGATGAAGAAGACATTTCATTTCTGAAACATTTTACTTTTCAAGAAAAGAAAACCGTTTCCTTTAATTTTATTGTGAAAATTAGCATGCATTACGCATTGCCATTTGCATATTATAGTTGTAAAGTTGTAAAAGCCAGTATTGTGTATAGATTTGATTTCCTGTAACATATACTTAAGCGAGAGCAGAATCAATAGTAAGTTTTAGATTGTGAGTTCATTTCAGAAACTGCTTTATTCATGTAGTTGATATCATAATATTAGTAGAAGAGAATGATCAGAAAGCTGAACACAACACACTCAGATTTGTCTCAAGGGAAATACAAGAAAACTGATTTGAATAATTCATTGGGGAGTTGCGAGTAGTAGTATCATCCTATGGATGGGTAGTGAGAATGTTCATGGCAATTTGCTTGTATCCCTGCATGTTAGTTTATCAGTATACAATCATATTATACCGTATGAGGCATTGGATGAATTGATACATAATCCACACATACACACACAGACACACAGCTGAGCTGGCTTAGTGAGATAAATAAGGCGAACTGGAAAGAAGCTCTGTCTTTATTTGTATAGAAAGATATGTTTTCTGTTGATAAATGGTAAAGAGGAGCTGAGAGTGAACTGAACGGGACATTGTCTTAAGCAAAGGTGAGGACAGGACAAGGGCCACACCATACCAAGACGAGTTTTCCTCCTTTAAAGTACTACTGTTCAAGGACGAGATCCGTCGGGAAGTTATTTCATAGTTGCACAGAGTAATTAGACAGACGAACACAACTGTTCCTTGCCTCTTCTTCTATATCTCTCTATCCCATGAATATTTAAATCTGATTCAATTCACACTTGCTTCCCTCTCTCTCTCTCTCTCTCTACTCAACTTGTAAGTCATAGTCACTATATTATTGTCGACAGAAAACACTGAAGACTAATCAATGATTTTTTTATATAATTTTCATCGCTTGCCCATTAATATTACAATAGTATTACATTAGCCATTGTTCGATGATTGTTACACAGTCGCTACTACAGAGGGTGAGGATGTTTTGTATGGGAAATAGAGAAAAGAGTCGTTTATCAACATCAAATGTCCACTGTCTACAGATAATGTATAAAGTTTGCAGTTGCATTGCATCCTAAGCCTTTTCATTCTTTTCTAGAAGAATTCGAGAAGGAATTATGATTTTCTGTTGTATGGTTGTATTATTTTCTATTGCATAGTTGGAGGCTGTTTGTAGTTGTAAGTTAGAAGAAGTAGGTGGATATAGAGGATACTTAGAAACAGTAGGTTTGAACATCTTCGTTTGCATTGTGTTATAAATCTGAGATAAGAGGATGAGATTACAAAAAATGGTGAAGGCCTTTACAGTTCATAGCCTGAGTAGCAGCTTTAATAATTAGCTAATAGGTGGTCTTTCCGTGTTGAAACATGCATAGCTCATGGTAGGGAAGGGCTTAATAGAATTAAATCATCTGAAGCTTGCTACATTACATTCCCTTCTCTTCTTCTACCTGCCTGTGATTAATTATAACAGAATTAAATTTAAAGTTTCTACTTTGTACATAATATTACAGAATTATCATTGCGTTTTTCAATTCTCTTCTCCTCCATCATTCCACATCAACAATGTACAGTTCAATTCAAAATCCAACTGCCATGCACGTAGCTTGTATTATATTTCATACTATTACACAAATCCTTTTACAATTACCAACTGCTCAGCTCAAGTTTAATATTCCGTATGTAATATGTGTAGCCATTTCTTTATGAACACATTTACTATGTAACATGTAAGAAAAGTAATGAAAAATGTCAACGAAAAATGAAATTCTTGATTTTTTGCTCTATGCAGTTTATAAATTATTTTCAAAGAGCTACGCGTTAGTCAGCGAGCAAGATTGAAGTCGAAAGGAAAAAATTATCACTAGTTTTATTCTAGATTGATTAGGTTGCAGAATTTAAAAAAATGTCGAGACTAGTTGGGATTTACTTTGCTATAGTAGTAGTAGTAATAGTAGTAGTAGAGGATTGCACTTTGCAATGTGGCATGAAGGACGACGAAGAATTTAAAGCAATGCAAAGGATTGGGAAATGATGCTGTGCCGTTGTTGATCTGATAAAAAGTGGAATTTCATGCTTGCTAATATTTTTTCTTGAAAACTAAATGCTTTCTTTCATTGCCAGTAGCAAGATGAGACTAAAGCTGACCGTACGACCGCACGAACTGACTGACTGACTGAAAAGGCAAAGAAGAAGTTTAGTTAGACAGACAGAAATCAGGGAAGTTACAATATACAATAACATCATCTCCCTATAATATTAGAGATGATAAGAGAGTAAGAAAGGTATGTACGTTGTGTGTTGCTATAATATTGTTGCGGTGTGCCACAGCCACAGACATCACTTCTCCGTTCATCTCAATTCCTATCCTCTTCACAATATTAAAATCTCGAAAATGAAGTTAAGACTCGGATTCAACACTGTGCTATGAAGAAGATGAGACTGAAATGTCCAACGAAACCGGCCGTCGGCCGTTCGAGTCTTTTCTTCACTCTGTAATAACATATTAGCACAGACAGGTACCTCAACTCTAACTCATTGTTTATATGTACCTACATTTTGGGAACTTACTTTTTCTTTCATATCTCTCTCTCTTCTTTACAGCTTCTTAGATAATAGCTTTTCTCAAAAACGGCATTTCTGATTTCAGTAAGATACCTACAGAGATACCTACTACTACTAATATTGTTTCATATATAACAACTGTATGATTATAATGATTAGCTATTTATCCACTTTGCTACATACATTCGTCTATTTGTATTGCAAACAACGTTGTAAATCTAGTTTACATTTCTCTCTTACCATATTCTCATGTAATCATATACAGATATCTTCTTGAACGTAGGATAATTGCACTATTATATAACTTATGTATTATGTAACCATAATAAATTTATTATTGTCTGGATTTATTGCTGTAAAAAGTTCTAGGTATGTCTAATGGTACGTGTTATAAAAAGCTGAAAAAGTTAAAAGCATTTTAGAACTTAGAGTCAATAAAATTACGGTGCTAGTGCTAACTACCTATTTTTCATTTTAAGAATAAATTGTACAAAAACTAAAGTTAACTATGATTATGTAAGGACATTCCGTTTGAAACTTCAATTTGCTGACTAGCGGAACTGAATTGATTGCTTTTGCTTCGGTTTGAGTTGAACGAAGCAATATGCAATGGTAAAATAATGGAATGTTGATGTTACAGTTTCATGTAATAATTTAAAATCAATCTGATTTTTCAACAGTACTGTAATTGCAGTAACGTGGTAAGAGAACTATTTACCAAAATGTGCATAGCCACTACTACCTACCTACTTACTAATAATGTATACACTTAGAGGATAGTTTAGAGCATGCACAGGAAAATCCCCTAAGAAAACTCTAAACAATATGGTTTGTTGTGCTAAAGTTGTTTTCTTCCTTTATTTCCACATTGAAAGCAATCAAATGAACCAATGGCCAAGTAATCACAGAAGAACTTGGATAACTTAACTTTAGCAGACAATGCAGTTCTTTCTTGCTTCCTAATCTGAAGTAACTGTATTTACAATGCAACTACTTATATACCATTTGATTTTTTATTGATCTACAATGGTCGAGCAGAGATATTCACTACTATTGGAATGTAAAGTGCATTTACGGTCACCATTATCCAACAAAATCCTCTCTCGCACTGCAGATTTCATGCATGAAAGTCTAGCATTGTATTCTTTCCATCCATCATTTTATTTGGTGGTCTCCTCTCTCTCTATTATACAATTGTAACAAGTAACGAGTGAATGAATCCATTAATGAGAGAGTGGTCTCTATGCAAATCTCCCCTGCCCGCAAATAAAATCAATTTAAATCTATGCACACGTTACGTGGCTAATACAGGAAGTAAATTCCTATTAACTACTCAGCACATAGACACCACTACACTACAGTGTGTTACAGACACAATTTTAATATAGAAAAACATTATGCACAGCTATTATAGGAAGTAGACACTGCTTCCATAAAACTATTTACCTTTTACAGATAAATATATATCCCTATTCTTCACCTGCAATTAGATTATTCATTCAAGTTTGACTTTAAAGTATACAACTGTAATACAGGCGCAGATACTGTTGTAATTAGACATCAAACATTTACATTGTCTCTTTTAGCACATCGTGCTCTCTTCTCCTGTCTTGTCTATCCATCAAATTGTCTTTCAATGATATCTTTGTCGAATTAATGCTGAATCATTGGATTCTGTCTTCCTAGTAAAAGTAAAGACATCACATCACCAAAGATTTTAACCATTCACACGAGTACACATATAAAATATCGTGGAATGTTTGGCAGAAAACAGCATGGGACCCATTGACACTAACAAAAACCTAACTTAGACACACTATAAATAAAAATACATCTTATAGTTATATATGTCCATGTAAAGTATAGATTTAAAAAGGACAAATAAATCTGATATGTGAAGTATTAAAAAATGTTAATCTATAAAAATAAATTCATAACGATATGCTGCTATAAAATATATAATATTCGTGTATAAATGCAGTGTGTACTTTTGTAATATCTAACGAAAGCATAAAAGAAAGTGTCAATATCCTCAAATATGCATGCATAAAGTACATATTGATTTTTTAGAGGATGCTTTGCATGCGTTTAAATATTCTCATCCTTCAACCTTTTGCAATATTTTGCATAGTGTGAGTGTGAGACGCAATAATATTATGAGCAAGGTTGAATTTTTTGATGAAACAATGAAATTTCTGACTTGTGGTCAACTTTTCTTGATGCGTGCGAATTCTTCTATTAATTTTAAGTGTAAAACATTAAGAAGATTCACTTTTTTTGCTAAAGATCAGAGGCAGATGAGATGGCGGAAGAATTTATCTGTCAGATGAAAAAGATAGTGGAATCCAGCCAGTCACACATTTTATAGTGCCTCGTACAGAAGAACCGAGTAATTTATGTAGGGAAGAATTCCCAAGAACCTGAATGTACTGTATTGCATACAGTATGTGAGTTGTGATTGAATTGGACTAACTAGTAGTGTGATGTGATTGTGATTCTAGTTTTCTAACCACACCAATTGGACATGTATGTAAGTAGATATGATTTTTGTATAGGGTTTCAAGTGTTAACTATGGATATGGTTCTTGTCATTTAAAATGTCATTATTACATTCCTCTTTTAGGTTAGGCTAATCGAAGTTGAATCAGGTTGCATAGAATCCGTGACCAAAAGCGAAAGTCATTTGAGTGGGCTTGAACCTTCGATGCGACGTTTTCACAGTGACATCCAGTCAACTCAATTTAATGCTATGCCATATCTTTCGATTTAGCTATGCATGTTGTGCTATCTACAAAATGATGTGATGATTTTAAGCCAAGATTGCACAGTTAAAAAAGGTTGAACACTATTGCAGGGGATTAGACAGCTCGAAAAATCATTTGGCTACAGAAGTCAAAGAATTTCAATTGGTATTACAACACTCTCGTTAAATTGATGAGTTCCTTTATAGGATTGCTTATGATTAAGAACGTGAAACCATATTGAACATGACTGTGACATAATGTAGTAGAACCAAATGTATTCTTACTTTTAATACGATAATAGTCATAACAGTTACTAAATGGTTATCTTTACAAAACTGACCAGAGAACTCTAACCAAAAATGAATTTACTACATGACCATTTATTTATTCTTATCCTACAGGATTTTAAGTGACTCTGTATTGAAATTCTACGAAAGCAATAATATTATCTTGTTTTTCCCCAAGAAAATGTCAACTTTGATTATATAACTGTTAACAGCCACTGTGTTTAGTGACTAGCAGTAAATTTAAATGCAAGTAACTGTCGTTTGTTGATGATAGTTTGATTGTGAATTGAAATTCATCCAATGTCACAGTCACAAAACATAACAAAAGCCATCTATCAACGACAGATTAGTGTTTGAAATGTTCATCGTGGTTTATCTTGCCTTTCAAATCTTACACGAAAACTTGCAGAATGTGCACTACTTGCACTGAAAGCATCCAAAGTGAATTCACTCATTGAAATAGCATAACAAAGCCATGAAATTTTCCTTTTTCTTAATCTCCTTCTTCCATTGCACACACGTCTATTTGAATTTAGGCTATGCAGATATGATCCTCATGCTCGTAATATAATACTGTCGTGGCTGTGCTGTGTCAAAAAGAAATTAAATAAATGCACAAAATCATACAGCCTACAAATTAATAGGGTTGTACCATGTGAATTTAAGAAATTCTCATGACTTTCTCATACATGATGCATCAGAATCCAAAAATATACCTTTTGTACTAAATCTCGAAGAGTAAAATACATATAATTATAAAAACAATTAGGTATACGTATAGAAAAAAGTCAAAAATATAAGATCTTTAGAATAGAATGCCTTCGTTTTCACTTAATTCAATTTGCTTAGCACCTAAATCTTTTCAATGAATGTGGCATGTGGAGGTGTATTATAATTTATATTTTACAGATAGATATCTAGGAGAATAGCACAGGTACCCATTATCCATGTATTGTGTGAGCGATATTCATTAATCCACTATAACAGAACCATTGACACCCATGAATAACTTTTTAGGTACGCAGGTATCTTTTTATTTTACATTCACTTATATTTACACCTACATTCACTCCTACCCAACATATCGTGTCATCAATCTCAAAATCAGTCAACCAGTAGAACATCTGTCTGTACTAACAAACAATAAGAAATGACGCTGACGTTTAAAGTAGTGCATATTTAGAGATTCGTGCAATATTCTCACTTCCATTCTAACTTTTGTCAGAAATAAAGCACATCAATTAGTAGAACACGCAATTAACTAAAAAGTGTAGACAGACACTAGGTATATAGTAAAAGTTTACATTATTAGTTTTGTCTAGCCTTTACTAGGCCACTGAACACAGTGTTCACCTTTTCCATACCATTGTTCACAAGTTTTACACATCGTAACCCAAGACATTTCAAATCAATTAAAAGATATGGAATGACATGCAAATTAAAGCGAGATCTTTTAATTGAATTTCGAATGTAACGCCTAAATGACTTTTCCAATGAGAATGCAATTACCTGCTCACAAAGGAAGCACGTCAAATTAATAGAAACGATTAGCGTCAAGAATATTAGTGTCTCAGATTGATTTCATGTTCAACTGATTGAATTGTTACAAAATGCAACAACAGGAGAGAAAGGTAACGTAAGTGGTCTGTCGGCTTCTACTAGCTCGCCATGTTCGTATGTAAGTTTTATTAGGAATTTAGGAATCATCTTTATGTTTACTCTAATGGAAAGAAATTGCTAGTCAATTTTCCAATTTGTAAATTAATTCTTGATTAAATTCCAATCTATTGGTCACTGAACACCTGAATTTTATAGTTACACATTTTTTCATTTTACAGATTAGAACTTTAAACGTCAGTAAAGCATTAATTTTAATTCTGAGTCAGAAATAATATTATTATTAGAATTCTAGCGTATCAAAATCTTCATGTGGGTAGGTGTGTACCAATGTAGGTACCTACTTTATAGTTTATTGTTGTTTTATACGACTACATAATATGAAGCAGTGTTGCTTACTATTTACTTGAATTTAATGGCCATTACAGAATTCTGTTAGATTTTCTTTTCGGAACAGCCAACTGTGTTAGCAGAGTTTAATTGTAAGTACGCAGTTAAAATCCCATATGATGGCAATCTTGTAATGCTTAACTGTGAAGGAATAGAGATGATAGAGCATGAGTGCTTTTAGCAGTAAGTTATACTTGACAAAATCAAGATAGATCTGTTTTGGTAAGGTGGTTCTAGTTATTATTTCTTATAACATTAGCTATACCTACTGTAGCAGCTTACTTACTAAATCTTTTCCCCTCATTGTCTAAGTTTCCGGTCCAAATATTTTGACAGAATCTGTCTTGCACTTCTAAAAACGCACATCTCAACCACTTATTATTAGGAAATCTGAGATTGAGATGGATCAACCCCCGCCTTGTTTTGTTTTGCCAATACTCATTCACACACAATAAGGACAATTACAAAAGATACGGTTTCTAAAAAATTTGTTGGTTAAAATTAAACTGAGCATAGTAGACATTATGAAAAGTACATAGTGAATAGTTACATGGTTTAGCTATAAACTTTATTCTTCTTTAGTTAGATAGTGTGGTCACACCAGTTCATGATGTACAAGCTATCGACACCATTTGTTTCCTTTTAAATAGTTTAGACATCAGAGCTCGTGTCTAAGAGATTAACAGTATTAAAGACCAGGATACATCTTCTCGGTTCCCTCTCTAAATCTCTATAATGGTCCATCAAACTAAAGAGCAACTGTGATTATATCGCTAATTGAATATAATGTAAATTTCTTCGTAGAAGAGAGATAACTCGGGAGCTTTACGTTTCATTCAAGCCCATGGAAATAATCTGTGACAGGATCATAAAATGTATTGCTATCATAGCCAACAAGTTCTGTGTGTACATAATATTATATGCTTATCTTAATCATAGTAGCTATAAGATTGTGATAAATTTTAAGAAAACTGGCACGCCAAACCATGAAAAACTCAAGTGTACGTTCGGTTGAGCAATTGCGTCTTATTTTAAGCTCCTATAATTTCCCAGATACATACCTAGGTAGGTAGGTACTAGGCTTTTTTGGTTTGACAGAAATTACAGGCTTGAAATAAGACTCACTCTATTGCAGCAGATGAAAAGCATCATAGAAGATATATAAACCAATTTATTTGGCACTTGTCCGCAATATCAACCAAGGAAAATCCCAATCTATAATTATTTTCACTTGAATTACAAATGTGATAGATAGTTGAGTGATGTAGTCACTCAGTACGCAATAACACTAACAACAATGTGGTTTATTTTTATTGAGATATATGACAATAAATATCTCTTCTTGATACTTTTAGTTAGTGACACGTCTTATGACTAAAGGCATAGGTACCAAAAATCTGATAGAGCTGCTAATAATAAGTGTGAAATGATTATGCGAGAGAGTCAAAAATTCTTTTCATTTTTCTTTGCATTAACTAGCATGAGGAACAGGTAAAGATGTAAAATTGTGACAGACTTGTTCGTCTAAAGTTATGCTTGACATTTTTAGGTAAGAGTGATGTGATTGCGATGTAAAAGACTGACTGGACGAGAATTCATGCTTGAATTGAATTTTAAGTGCACATGTCCGTGAAGAGTAGTGACTAGTGATGTGAAGGAAGCGCTCACTCACTCACATCATTATCATTACTGCTATTACAACATGAGATTATCATAATTTAGTTGAGCAGCTTAGCTGAAGCGCATGCTGAAGACAATTTTATGAAGATGCTACCCCTTAAAAGTGAGTTGTCAACTGCATAAAATATCTAACGTGTGTAAAAGTATATAGGAATAGGTAGCTGTAGCTAATATAGCACATTATAACTTGATTTGATAATAACAACAGAGAATAACAATCTTTTACGAAAAAATCCCAAAGAAATACGTTTTCATAATGAATGATGAAAGGCAACATTAGTAATTGTACTTTTGTTTGGCTTCTCTCAAAATCCTTGCAATCCTTATAGTCGAAAATCCAACAGCCTCCATCCATTTAAGAATCCAAAGACGATCCCAAATCCAATACAATATGCACATTTGTAATCTAATGATACAACACACACATAATATGTGCATAAAAATTTACAATAGGTACAAACATTTAAGGAAAAAAGGTTGCTTTGAGATTTAGCCAAGCCCGTTGCAAATATCCAATGAATCAGAGGATCGTGATCCTAATAGGATAAGATGTTCACTCACATGGCCAAGACATCTTTTTATACATGAGCTTAAAAAGTTAAGGAAAATACTTTGATTTTATGGACTAACTGCTAGTTATGGCACAGTACTGTACATATTAGCGAACTTCTACTGTTTGACTGTGTGCAAACCTAAGCCAGCTTACTAGTTCTCCTCTTCCTTTCGGTTTCTTACCTACTGTTCCTTTGCTTCGCCTATGCAGGATTAAATAACATAGCTAGAACAAATTATGGACTCCTACTAACTCTTCTTTTATTCTAGCATTGCAAATTTTCTTGCTTTTGTGCCTACCACCTTTAAGCTGCTCGACTCCCTGGGAAGAAAATAATAACTGTATAATAGCACTTGCAATTAAACCAACAAAGATGGCTAAACTATTCGCTTTAAAAATCAGTCCAAATTGTTTTTGTCCATATAAATAATTGATGTGTATGCGTA
>JABASI010003703.1:0-15753 GCA_019776505.1 Tomocerus nigrus
ATAGCCCCGTACCTACAAAACATTCCTAATCGTGTTAGATACTAATGAATAGTCATCTAATGTATAATAATAAACAACGTGTATTACTATGCTTTTTGTATGCATATGTATAACCTCTGAACACCTTTTAGAAGATACGGCGATTTGTATGGTGACAAGTTGATGACTCGACCTGTGTTAATATTTTTGCAATTTTGTACTACTGAAGTGAAATCCTCTACTCTAATTTATATTCTTTTGTTACATATTTACAACTATGGAGTATAGAGTAGATCAAGTAATAAAATGACAAATGAGTAAAAAATAAATACTAATAAGAACCTCAGGTAATAGCGACTGCAAGAATTTGGATAATAATAATAATAAACTTACCATGCCAATAGTGTAATTACCTGTTACAACATTTGTTTGAGGGATTCGATGGTACTATTGCACTGTGCTTTATATTATGCTATGCTACATAATAATTTACTAATTCACCTAATTTCAAAAAAATATGGAGCCTATATTTAATGTAAAATGTATATTTATAAAGGGGAAATTATGCTACGGGAGTGTCATTTCATGAGATCAACAAATTATAGTTACAATGCTTTAGTTTAATTTTGCTTACTTTAAATATGTGGCATTAAGTTGTGAATTTTGAAGTACTGGAACGTGTTCAAAAATCAAATGGAAATGCTGAATTTGTGTGTTTGTCATTTGTGAATTGCAGGTCATACCCCGATGGTGCCACAAGAGATGGCAATGCTTAACTCGCCTGTTTAATGCTTTTGTGGGATTTTGTCGAGTGGACCGAGATCCGGATGATCCAGAAGAACTAGAAGACGAACACGCTTCTCCAGGGTGTGGCACGCCTGCTTCTATCGAAACTCCACTTCAGTCTTCAGTGTCCAGATGTACCTCTCTGAATGTGATCCGAGACCCGTTGGCTCAAACACCAACCAGAAGAAACGACTCTGTCGTCTCACCCATACAGTACACTCAAGCTGTCACTCATCATACAAATGCCACCGCAGATGGTTAATTAACGCTCTCTTTATTATTCAATATTCTAATTTACTGTTATTAATCATTAATCAACCTTTGGGCATAATATTTCAAGCAGTAAAGCAGATATTAATTCCTGTAAGATTAATTGAAAAATAATTAGAAAAACAACCTTTAATCTTCCTCCTTCCGGCTAATCCGTTTTTATAAAATATATGAAGATATTTTATGTTGATTTGCTCATTTTTTTCCGTAAAAATTCTTTTTAAACATGCCCTTAGGTGTTCTCTGGATTCTAACTAAATTATGTCAAAATTTTTAACGATATAATGCAAAAGAAAGTTTAAATGCTTAAGTACGCGTAAATGTGAAAGTTAAGTGAGGGAAATAATTGGAGGCAAAATAAAGTAGGTGATTTATTTGAAGGGAATGTAAAAGTTTTTGGCGGAGTAGATAGTAAACATAATGGTGTATGTATTGGTTGGATGGAAAATGAGAGTAGTAGTTAGTGAGCCGCGTGGTGTGGCGGTGTGTGCATTAAGATTGGTTGTTAGTCTTTGCTATATTTCAAAGTGTGCTGTCCCTGGTCGACAGACAGTTCTTGGTTTGAAACTTTCTCTGCTCTGAGTCTGTCATTGGGATTTCCTTTTAAAAGGAAAATGTAAGATGTAGTACATAATGTAGATCATAGAGTAGTTTTATACGTATGATAGGAAATCGAGAAAGAGAGGGAGATAGATAGTGAAAGGAAAGAAAAGGTTGGAACTTTCACTATGGGGAGACTGCATAGTCAGTCGTCGTCTACGCGGAGCTGGAGAGAGAAACTGTCCGAGCGAATAGAATAGTAATAGCATTGTAGAAGATTTGTCAGAGAAGAGTAGAGAAATAGAGTGAGTTGAGAGTAACTATTTGGTTTTCGCATTATTGGTAAGTTTTATTTGTGAGTAGTAGTATCACTTTCTGGAATTATTGTACGTAGTACAAAGATACACAGAAAGATGTGGTTTACTTCTTCAGCTCTCTTTATGTAGAGAGAGAGAGAGAGAGAGAGAAGTGAAAGTGAAGAGAGTTAAGTTAAGGGAGTTAGTCGGTGGGTCTCTTTAAGTCTCGTATTAAGACTCGGCTGCTTGACTAAAGCTTTCTTGACATGTGTTGATTGATGTTAGGGGAAAACGAAAGGAAAGGGAGAATTAGTTTCTTGTGTGGAGGAGGAGAGAATATAGCCGGCGCTATTAAAGTAGTCAAGAGTTTCGTTGGTGAAGAAAGGCTGTGGGAAGTAAAAGGGAAAACTCGAGTCAAGGGAATTTGTTCGACGAAACTTTTTCTCCACTAACTAAGATAAGAGCTAGTAATTTAGAAAATAATGAGCCATATGTTTGGAGGGCAGGCAGGGAGGGAAAATGGATAAATACGTAATAATAATAATATACCTGCTGTCTACTCCGTTCCTTTTCTTGACTTGACTCATTTTCATTTTTGTTTTTTGAAGGTTCAAACGGTAAATTGCCAACGAGCGACTCCGTCTACACAATTCTAATCCGGATCCCTGGAGAAACGGATGGGAAGAATGCAAGTATCCGAATGATACAAGAACCCGGTCCTTTGCCACCACTTCCAGTTCATCCCAAGGCGAAAATGGTTTCTTCGAATCCAGATCATGTGCTGGGGGCATCTGCTACCCCGGGTTCGGGTAGTCCGGCTACAGCGGGCCCATCTTCCTCAGTACCAATCCCCGGATCCTCTGCACTGGCCAGACGTTCTTCAGCAGCTGTTCCTCCCTTGGGCGCCAGAGTCATTCCGAAACCTTTAACGAGTAAAGGCTCCACTGGGACAATCTCTTCCTCCTCGGCAGTCACTCCTGCCCAGCCCAAACGAAAGAAGAAAAAGAATCAGGAGAAGAAGCAAGAGAAGAAAGCGGCCAAAACTCTCTCCGCCATTCTTCTCGCTTTCATCGTCACGTGGACCCCGTACAACATCCTCGTACTCTTGAAAACCATCTTATCCGAAGAACATGATCCCATTCCCGACGTCCTTTGGGACATGTCCTACTACCTCTGCTACATCAACTCCACCATTAATCCCATGTGCTATGCACTCTGTAACGCCTCTTTCCGCAGGACCTACGTACGAATTCTCACCTGCAAGTGGGACAACTCCAGACGTCAGGCTGTCAACAGAGGCTACTACAACTGATTTAGGGTATGCATACCTAAATATATTACACTTACAATAAAACATTGCAACTAACTCTTGACACAAATACGACGCTATACCAAGCGATCATCAAATCCCAACATCCAACTTTCTCTTTTCCTATGCTAAACGCATAATATGAAACTTTTACTGTACTTTACAAGGATTTTTTACCAACACGCACATCAGGAAGTTTCTCTAAATTTTGGTGGTTGGAGTAGGAAAAGAGAAAATAATATTTGACATTTCTTTTAGCTAAATAATACAATAAATGCCATTGCGTGGTGCATAAAAACGTATTCATAATAGCAATAATATTTATAAAATACATTAATTTTGACTTAGAAAACAGTTTGGTTTGTACCCTTCGCAAAGGATAATAAGTTTTCACTTCCCCTTCTGATCACCCTGTATGCAAATTTTTTTGGATTTTTTGTTTATTTTCTAGTAACCGAAATTCAGTTAGAATAAGCTTGTTACTCGACAAAATGTTACAATTAATAAACAAAGAAAAGGGTACCTATTTCACCTTTCTGTAATTCAGTGGTTCAGTATGAAAACAACGAGGTAGCAAATTCTTTAATTGTTAAACAGGTTTAGTAAAACGGCAATTTACAGGCTTACTGTTCTAAATCATCGTGTTTACTTGAGTAAAATTCTTGACGCACTAATTGTTACAGCGACTGGGGACAGTAGCACTTAAATGAAATTTTATTACACTAGGAAATTGACTTTCACCGTGTGCTACTTTCTTATAGTGTCTTTCTACCTTCTACCTTCATATAAGATTAACGTAGGTATCTTTAAACCATTTGCAATGAAAGAAAATAAGGTCTTGTATACCTGTGTATAGGAATCCAGATGTTTCGTTTAATGACCTGAATCTAAATCGTTTCTACCAAAGCAATAACAAAGTATTAGCATTAAATTATTGTCATTTTCACGCAGTTGTGAGCTAAGTTCTCTTCCACTATCTTCGTGACTCTCAGCATACTTGTATTGCTCATGTGTCTTCTCTCGTTGAATTCATTGCATACACTTGGTCGCACAGGACGAATTTCACTATTTGTACGCTATGCTATGAAACCAAGATAATTACTGCCTTGAGCCTTTCAGCTCAATTGGGTCTAATACAAACTCGATCTGGAAGGTGTACTCTCTATCTGTCGATGAGTTGCGAGTTTGCGAGCAAAGATTGGTAATCATCTTGCCCAAATTGATTTCAAGGACGATTTCAATTGAATTATCATGACACTTCCACACTTTCATTACTTATTTCAATTATTTCGACTGTGCATTTTGCTCCTGTGTCCATAAGCTACAAAAGTTTCAAGACACACCGTTAACAGTAATTTTAACGCACAACGTTTTACAATCACCAGTTGTAAAATAAAAAAGAGACTTACCTTTTTGAGGAATTGAAACAAAAGAATAAGTAAATTCGATAGTTGACTTGAATTGGAAACGAAAATCATGCTATGGAGCTTAGACTTTAAAAAATTAGAATCTTGTGCAGACTGTAAGTGTAATCAATCCATGCAGAAACTCATTCATTAATAAATACCACAGAGGTATAATACAATCAATTTCATCGCAGTTAATTTTCTTTGAAACCTAGTTACTAATTAATTAGATATCCTTCACTTTTACTGGATTCATCATATAATTTATGTTCAGATGGAGAGTTATAGGATTCTCACTCACCGATAATCGGCGATCCACAAGTCACGAATACTGAATGAGTGATAATATTCTGTTTCTGAATTCATTCATTGATAAGTACTTATAGGTAAAAAATGCAAATAATTTGTGCAATGGAAATAGCATCAAAGCAGATCAATCAAATCGACAACTACTGTTTCTACCCCGACTCTGTCTGAATATTTATTAGCCGACCTTCGTTGACCTCTAGAGGCCAACCGGCATGGCCTCTGACTTTTTATGAATATTACGTATAAATTGCAGTTTCTAAGAATTGTTGAGGCATTTTCTGTATTTTGATAAATTCACATCCGTTTAATTCTATCTAAATTCTGAAGGGATAATTGGATAAAGCGTAGATATGTATGATATTGTGTTCCTGTAGGTAAAGTTGACTAAAACCGCAGTTATGTCGTTGATGCTCGACCATTGAAGCCGTGCAGAAAGTTGGGAAACCCTGTTAGAAAGTAACTATAAAAAGTCGGATGGGAAATGTAATTTTATGAATATGGATAGTATGACAGGAAGATAATGGGAAGGATTGAATAGCGCAAGGAAATGCCGAAGGTGAAAGTCAGGGAGAAAGTCATCGGCTTCGTCTCGGCTCGTCTGACTTTCTCCGTAATGTGTTCAAACTTCACCTCATATTATATTAGGACTGCTTTCCCTTTTCTCCGACTTGTGTGCGTCTTGTGTCTGGGCTGACCCGATGGTACAGGGAATACTGTTGGGTCGAACTCGAACCTCTTCCCTCTTAATAGCGTTAGGAAAGTATCTTATGTTGGAAGTTAAGCTAGAAAGGACATTATCTATGTATTATTATTACATAAGTGGAATATAACAAGTCTCTGAAGAGAACTGTTGTCTTTCTTAAACAAGCTAAGCTAGATAACAACCAAAGTGAAATAGAGTTTTCCTTCTCCCGACTTCAACTGAACTTCTAACATCATTATAACGGAAACAATAGCTTTAGCGTGAAATCCCATTAACCGTTTTGTACGCAGTTGTACATACTCCTCCTACTTATTCCTGCTAAACGGAGTAGCGCATCTTTAAAATCTTCAGATATCATACAAGATATCCTCCTCCTTCATGGCTATTAGTCAACAAAGCTACAAAACTTTCTTCTTCAAAATTTCACTTCCTTAAATTGAGCATTATTCTCGGAACATGGAAAAGCTAAACTGCTCCTTCTGCCTCTTCTTTCTACAATCTCAAATTCTCTCCAGACAACTTGAGCTAAAGGGGTAGCTACTGTTTTATCCATTTTCTACTGCTTAGTCCTACACTCTCTTTCTACTTAAGTTCCTTCTCTCTAATTTATCGACTTCCTTGTCAGTGCCAATCAAATCTGACATTTTCTAACGTGCATTTCTTATTTTCCGAGAAATTGCAAGTTTGTTTCTCAAGGCAGGTGCTTTATGCATAATAACTTTCAGAATTATTGGATCGGATACATTTGTAAAGCATTGCATTGCTTTACTGCATGTAGACACATCATTACAGTAAACCATCTGTACAAAATTAAGATACACTATTATTCCCCCCATAAATGTTCACGAAAGTCGTCATAATCATTGCTAGAAATGTATCTAATTTATATTTATTGCACTCAGGCTGAAAATATGAAAATGGACGAGAAAAAGAAAGGAATTTTAACAATAATAATATTTATCTTTTCGTATAACAGGAGTCAGTATACTCATTGGTAGGTGTTTCAAACAGTAATTTATTATTCTATTACCACTTTCAATTAACTACCCTCAGAAAACTTTCGTTTATTTTCTCTCTGTAATGTAAGGAGGGAAATATGATGACATGCATAAACGCACACTGGCCAAGTGTTTTCTTACAAGCTGTCGAAACTTTCACCTTAATTTAATTTGCTGCTTAATGTTTGTTAAATCAAATCCACCGTAGCTAAATTGTAATTTTTCTTTGTACTTAATCATAAATATCTGTCTATTATGGCAATTAATAATTAACATTCAACACGAATAATATGATTCGGCCATGAAACTGAAATGAAAAGTAACCTGTGAGGCAATTTTGTTAGGAAATGCTTTTCCTGTTTTGATGTTCTGAACTTTAATTAGTTCTTGCGTGAAAGGATTGTATTTGAGTGAAAATCCTGTTTAGCTTCGGCCGAGAAGAGGAGGGTAGCTAGCTACAGATAGGAACTTCCGTTTTCATCTTAATATTTGGCGTATGTGAATTGTGGAAAACTACTTTAAAAATACTTACCTAGATATAATTTATGTATTCGTTTAGAATGCAGTAGAAGAGTATAAATATGTCTAGGGTCTAGGTACTACCTACTTGATTCTGTGCTAGCGTAAAACAACCATTTATACTTAAAACCAATAATGGCATTCAATTGTGTAACTTGTATTGTCAAACTAGTAAAAATTAAGTAATCTAATAATTGAGAATCATACCAATTGGTACCTACTAGGTAGCTACTGAAATGAAAAATCAAGTCTGGTCCGACAACTAATGCATTTGACTTGTTATCACACATTTGGTAAAAATTTGTAATCAATTTCCTCAAGTACTGATAAGTAAGTTAATAAGTATGTAGACAACGTGAATGAATAACTGCTGACACTTGGACGAGACAATGACTAAACTATTACAATGCAGGTATAAATGTCACATGAAGTTGACTTTTAAAAGAATTGCTAGATGACTTCGTGTAGTACGGAGCTTCTTATGACAAAAACTCAAAATAACTGCAATTAAATAATTGAAGAGAAAAGATTTCTGAGAAAATCTGAAGAAAGAACTAAAAAATTACTTATTGAATTAGGAACAAAAAATAAAATAAAACCTTATTACTACAATTTTCCATATTCCATACCGTATACCACTAAAAGGATGCAAATACCTATACATACTTATCAATGCTGTAACAAAGGAATGGAGGTTGCAGATTTTTCTAGAAAAAAGTTTTTGAAGAATGTGTAGTAGTATAAAGATTCTGCGATTGAGTCTATGGCTGGCCATGATTTCTCTATCGTATGAACAAATAAAATGCTATACTAGAGGAATATTATAATTCCTTGGTATAAAACTATAAATCTACTATAAATCTTAATGAACTTGTATTTGCATCCACGTTCATTCACTCCACTCACGTTTGTCATCCACACTCACAACAGATACAATACGATACATACCCAATCTTCTACAAAAACATCAAATCAGATCATATTCTATTTAGTATTAGAAAGAATTAGTAGAGGAAGCAGGCACGATGTAATAAACAGTACAATCAGATCCCAGAGACCGAATAAAAATAATTTCATTAGCAGCTATGTGTATCGAGTAGGCGAGAAAATCCACATAGATATCATAAATCTCATAAAATATAGAGAAAAAGTATTATATTGTGCAATTTGTACTAGTAAATAATAATTTATCTGATGCATACACATACCTACTGATAATCTATCATAATGCAATATCCTAATAGGAAACAAGGGAAACCAATTAAAAGCGGCTACCTGCGAAGCAATTAAATGAGGTATTATAATAGCTACTACGTATACAATACTTCAGTATTAACTGTCACGTAGTAGTTTTGTGTCACCGTCACCCATTAGTCAAATTAGTCCGATAACTCTAATCTAAGGCAACAAAGTAGAGACTTGTATGAATATTTACTATTTGAAAGCACTCAGCATAAAACTAATTACCTCTAGGATAGCTAGATGTAAAAACATGGAAAATGATGAGTGTAGAACGTTGGTAATGAGTAGAGGATATCGGTCGGAAATGTCAGAACTGCAACTGCCTCTCTAATCAGAATCCATAGCTAAATTAGTCCAATTAGTGGGGCCATAAAGAAATTGCTTTGTAGTACGTAACTTTTGATTTAAAAATGTATAAATTATTCATGAGATTCCTAATGGATCCTAACTCAACACTAACACAACACATAATAATTCCGAGAAATAAGTATAAATAGAATGCAGCTGAGTAGATTCTACTTTGTTTTGAACATCTTTGATCTTGCTCTATTTCATCGTTTGTGTTTGATAGCTTTGAAGAATAATTCCAGACGTGTGGCTAAATGACTGATATGATTCAAATCTGATTAAAAACTGTCTTTGTAATTTTAGATGGGACATTTATGTAATGTATAAAGCTCCATTTTCAAAGGGTCTGATTGTCTGATTGAAAGGAATTGAAATCCCATGCTTTGGGGCTTTAATAAAACGCTACAATGAAGATTATTTCAATACATAAGAGGCTTAATTATAAAATGTGTAGTAGTAGTAGATAAACATAGATACCTGCAACACCCCCGCCTAAGTAACTATATAAACTAACAGATAAAAGCATCGACAAGTGTATTCTCAAGAAAATGAAATACTTGGAGGAAAAGAATGGGAAAACGTTCAGTATATTATTATGTAATATTATGTACCTATTGATGTTACGAAGCTTGAAATAATATCTTGTTACACACTATTATAGCTAACTTTCTAATTAATGGACATAATAATATTATGATTATTAGTGTGGTAAAAGTGTAGTCAGTAGAACTTTGCTATTCTAAGAGGAGTAAAAAATAAAAGTGACTCGCAATGTGTTGACTAATTTGAATGAAGCCATACAGACGAAGTTGGGGAAAGTAATTTAAAGTACATTAACCGAACTTTTCGTATATAACACGACGCAAGTCTAAGAATTAATCTATATACGGTAAAAATACAAATAAGGCTTAAAAGTATTAACGTATAATTAAGTGCGACAAAATGTTTGTAAAGTGATCGCTCTAACGGAACAGAGGATTGGAATAGATAAATAATTAGATTTTACAGAAGGCACCGTTTGTTGTAAATAGGGATGCTCTATATGTTCGTCGTGGTTAGTCAATAATTGAGTAGACTATAGAGCCGAAGGTTAATGTAGCATGCCGTAATTAAATAAAAGACTTGAGTTAAGCTACCTAAACTGCAAGTAAAACAAAGGAACGAAGAAGGAAAGTAGGAGACTTCACTTCCAGTAGACTGGCAATCCTAACTTACGAAAGTTAAATAAGAATCTTATGTATGTACATATTCAATAGGAATTTAAATGTGGATGTATATGTAGTCGAGGACGATACGGGTGTTGCGACCAACCCTTGGAGACAATCTGTACTGTACATAAAATAAATAAGGTAACTCTAAATACAAAACACAACACTAAAACTACGGACACTACTAACTATCTATACCCATTGTAACTAAATATGTACTAATTGTTAATGAATCAATAAAAAATGAATACAATTCCACAACCATTACAATAAAAAATCAACAAACACAACTTGAAATAATACGAACACAACACAACTATCCAAAAAAATACTAAAAATCCTCTGTGTTTGCTCAAACCATATGAAATCAGCATGAGCAGCAGGAACTGCTTTCCTTGTTCGAATAAATAAATGTTTTCTACTTGAAATCTTCCGGCTCAATCATTTATTTTCATAAGAACTCAATTCTTTTATTCATTACGTTTCATCTGATGATAATACTATGATCATAATATGATGCTTTACATTATTATTCCTTAGTAGAATAGTAATAATAGTAATGCATGACAATATTTATTAATCTTATAATAGCTAAGTACTAATCTTAATTATTTACTATACATAATCAATAAGTGTACCTGACCTGACTTAGGAAGTTATAGGTATATTTTCAGCTCAAATATAGATATACATTAAAGTATATTGTATATCTCCTTTTTTGCATAGTAAATTGATTTACACACACGTTTACAATATCCAAGTTTCCAATTATAATCTTCTCCAGTTGAAATACAAAGTTTGAGTTGACTTACATAGCAAGGTTTGACATAAAACACATTCCATTTCACACAATAAATGTTATAGTTCAAATGTAATAATTTATAATTGTAGCAGAATTGTCATCATACGAGCTATATTTAAGAAGGTAAAGCACTTTGGCTATTTTCAGAGTATCTGTAATCTGTAGGTATACGTATATTAAATTAGCCTCATGTCATGTCATCCTCATTTCCTATAGTAATGACAGGTTCTATATAATAAATAATAATAATAATTAATCATAATAATAGATTACTTAGCAGATAGCTATCATTATTTTGAAACTTCTCGTTTGATCCGACTTTTATTGGATGAAGACGTTGAGGTGGCTGAGGCAGAAGAGCCTTGATGATGATGGTGCTGGTGATTTGAATGAGATACAGAAGTTGAAGATGAAGGACCTGACTGTGAGTTTTGAAGTGCTGAGCGAGCAGCCATTGCAACATTCGCGGCTGTAGGAACCAAGTCGATTGACAGAGGACCTTTAGATCCACCCAGACCAGCTGCTGCTGAAAATTACACAAACAAACATACAAGTTACACATCTTTACTAAAAAAACTGTAAACCACAACAGGTACAACAAAGTTGTCCAAGTATCATTCCCAATTCTCTCATTTTTAAAATATTACATCATTTTAAATTTAACCTCAAAAATAGAACGAAATATTTAAATCGAATTAGGAGAAAATGTACCCCTCTTCCAATATGTGTCCGACTTCTCCTATTTTCAACACGAAACTTCCTTATTATATTAACACGCATACAAAATTTAAACAGAATGTCTCAATCCATTCACGACTTACTTTCTACTAAACAGACGGACTGACACACGGATGGAAAATATCTATAAAGGTGCTTTTACTTAATAATTAGCATACCCTACGTCATATACTACACCATATCATTGAAAATTACACTGAAAATTCCTACCAGAAAGATAATTTATGAAATTAGCCAAGAAATTTTAACGTATGAAAAATGCGATGCTAATTTTCATCTGTCTTAGATGAAATTTATGAAATAATGTTCATTATTTATGCATTAGACAGAGTGGAGGCATATTACGGCATGATAAAGTTGAACTAAAACGTAGTAATAGCTACGAGAAATGCATTAGTAGGGATAGAACGGAAAGCAATTAGCGACTATAGAGAGAGTTTTGCTGAGCTAATAGAATGCACACGGGAGAAAGTGACTACTTACTTAATATTCAAGAGTATCATGAGAGAGAGAGAGTCGAACTAGACAGAAAGTCACTATATAGAGCAGAGTCAGTCAGTATCAGATCAGTTAGTAGTAGTACAGGCATGGCAAGAGAGGGAAAAAAGATTCCACATGCATCGACTATTATAGCCCAAGTCGTAGTAGTTCAATTTAGTTTCATGAGCACTCTATCTCATCTCTTGGCTTTCTGCTGGAGGGAAAGCCGAAAGGGACAGAGACGATAGGTGCACACACACACAGTGCAGTCTCATTCTCATTGCTCCGTTTTATGCACAGGCACAGAGTATTAGCCCCTTCACTACTGCTCAACTCCATCCGTCTAAATAATTCATTCTCTTGCTCAGTCATTCATGAAATTCCTTTTCTTCCCTTTCCGTTCGTTTGTTTTAACGCCAGAGCTGACAACTCTCACTACTTTCCCGACTTTTGGCAGCAAAAATGCAACTATTTCACATCTTTATCCGAATCCCAAACTCTTTTTAACTCACTCAAAGGAAACAGATAATAGCGTGACTTCTATAAAATATTAACCCTTTTTCAACTAGAATAAAACTATTTTACTCCTTATATAAAATACAATTCTACTTAGTAAAACTATTTATATAAATCTATACCATTAGTCTGACTCACACTTTCTACCGCTGTATCATGAAAGTCACCTTACATTCAATGACATACGTGTAGCCGTTTCTAAAATACTTTTAAACAGTTTTTCTCAATTTCAAAATAAAATATCTAAAACAAATCTTATCTATAACCAAAATCGATTGTTATTACTATTAGCATGACAAGTGTATCTGTAATTTTGTTCCTAACACAAATAAAGTAGGCAAGTAGGTATAGGTATTAAATTCCTTTGCAGAAATAATTCATAATATTTTGTGTGTTGGTACAATGGCAATTTTCAGGATCATTGAATCCATATTACATTATTATTATCAATTTTTATTGTATGCTTATTCCGTGTGTAAATTCTGTGGGAACAATTTTTATTGAAGTAATAGATGAACAGGTTTGATTAATGGATTGGAAGTGCCATCAGAAAATGCGGAGTAGGTTATTAATACTGACAAACTATATGTAAAATGTTGCCTTTCAAAAAGACAGCAAATGATTTGAAAATAATTATGTGAAAGATAAACAAGGATATTCAGATGCCATTGTATCCATTAAATCTGTTCAAAAGACTAAATAACACGTTTACATTGTTATTTCAACCCCAAATAGCCATAATAAAGTTTTATTTGTAAAATTACGTTATATTCTAATTTCTAATTATGTAGCTTTTACAATCTGATATATGATGCTCGACATGACTGCGATAATTACAATGTAACTGAAACTGAGAGACACCACAAAGAGCTAACCTCAGTTCGTGTCACAATGACCATCCCAGCAAACACGAAATTAATATCACTCCATTTGGTTAAATTTTAACTTTCGTTTTCGTTTGGCGGATATGAGTAACTCTGTTGCAACGATTGTACAGCGAATTTCAGAATTTGTCTAACCTTTAGCTATGTAAGTAATCCCCCGTTCCCATCCTTCACGTTTCCTTCTAGTTTCAAGTTACTCAAATTATTACTCATTACTCATTAACGTCTCTCTTACTCTCCAAGACTCCACTGCAACTGTAAAGTCATATTCTAGAATTTCCTACAGCGAATACGTAATATAACAGAAGGAATAATTCCCTGCATTACCCCTTAAAATCTCATGCACTAGAGAATAATGCTCAATATAGTAAATTACAAAACGAAAAGGCAAATATTGCCGTTCACCAAAGGTAGGCGGAAAGGCGGATGTCAAATGTAAACAGAAATGCATATATCTACAAATCTAAGTAAACGCACATAGTACATTATAAATACATACACGCACATTTGGATACTACTGCGTTGTAAGTTTAGTGCCATATCCGTAAATTTAGGGCCCCCGAGTCCGACCACAACTTTAAGAACGTACTATGTTCAACTATCTACATACATTTCGACTATGGAGGATGCGTTTACCCTATCTACGTAAATACTACACGACTACAAGGATAATGGAGATTTCCTGTTGTGAATAATTGTGATTCTGACTAATTAGTTAATTACTTAGCAAAGGAATATGTAATTGCATAGGCAAAGATTAGGGTGTGAGTTGACTTTCTCCTAAATACACTACAAAGCCAACAAAGTCTACACTGGCAAAGGAACTGATCTCTAACTGGGATGTCTTTCAGAGCGTACATCTGCCTGCTTACTCATTCAGAACAGGATTTATAAAACAGAAGGGTAAACCTAATCTTTGATCACCTGACTTTTATGCACGAGACTCACAATCAGTTTGATAATTTTCTGTCAATATTTTGCTCATTAGTTCATACAAAATAATTTCTTTGGCTTTATGGCATAAAATTCTAGAATGAAAGAGATAGAGAGACCACCCATGCACTATTGTAATTAAACCGTAAATAATGCAATTAAAAATACATATGATATTTTAAAGTCACGCTTTTATTTTCTAGATCAATGTACATACCTATGCAAATTATTCTAAAATCACAGACATTGTTCATCTCAATTTCCCCTATGCCATGCCTGACTTCTGCCCCCTGCCCTTTATTACTTCAATTCAATATTATAACTAACAATCTATAAGTAGGTACTTGACAAAACAAGGCAGGCACTGCAGACTGCACTGTAGGCCGTGCAGTAGTGGGTAGAGTTAGTCTATAGAGGTAGAGCAAACAACCCTAGAGACACTTAATACATCAATAACAGCAGGCCACAACAAGAACAAGTACGCCGCAGCATGAGAGCCGCATCTTCTCTAGCAACTCTCCTGTTTGTGACTGCGAATTGTAATTACGACTTGACTTACACACACATGTAATGTAATGCTGACAGCCAGAACACAGTAATTAATGCGACATCCCGTGTAGGCTCGGCACGCACTACTTTATTTCCTAAAACACTATGACTCCTCTTCAAAGAGAACACATCGCCTTTTCCATGCCACAAGAGCAGTCAAACTCACGTGAAATTAATTATTAAAAAATCAAGGGTCTAACTAAAACCAACGATGAATCCGTTTCCTGAATTCAAAGCTACTGTCAACGGTATACATATTAATTGTGCTGTTATTTTATTCTATACCTATACCTAAGCATTTTTAAAATTTGAAAGAAGAAGCGTACCAGTAGCTGATGCTAATAAGGCGGCGAAATTAGGAGGCAACAGTCCATTTGTCAGGGGTAAAAGGGGAGGCACTTCTTTAGGCTCCTCGCCATCAGAGCTTCCAGTCTCGCTCTCGTCATCCTACAAAACAATTAAATCAATCCTGTGTTAATTTTCAAAATTTAAGTCTTTGATTGATAATCGATAAGCACTGATATTTAAGCTATTACGTAGAATGCAGTTCATAATTGGTTCATACACATCATTTTTGCGTTTGTCTGGGGGCAATTTCCAAAATTAAATTTTTCCTTTTAGTCTTTTTGAACCAAATAAATAAATGTGCACAGATGTGGATCATTGTGGATTTGAAAACAGTAATAATACACCAATAATATTGGTAAACTTAGAATAAAAATTAAATTATATACTTTTTCGGTTAAGGTCCTACTACATAAATGTGCGAGATGTTTAATTAACTGTACCTACTGTAACAAATAAACTTTAATAAACCTTATCCTACTTCAATCTTACATACAGGGGTACCCGCAAGTTCGTACCTAGGTTTACAGGCAAATAACTCCGGAACCAGATCAGATAGAAATATGGGGCTAACATTGTTGAAAAGCTGACAT
>JABASI010003704.1:0-15753 GCA_019776505.1 Tomocerus nigrus
TGGTACCATTCTAAAATGTTCTCTTCGGACAAAACATCTTCATCATAGAGGAAATGAAGAACTTGCATTAACAGTGGCCGGAAAAATAGATTATCATTAGCGTACTCCTATGGGATATAGAAAACAGATAAAAATGCAAAATTTACTCATTTCACATCTTGTCTTTACCACTGTGAATATATTATGATATTATGCTGTACCTCAATTGTTTTAAGAACATTTATTTGTGAAGTGTCGTTTTTGACGTAATTCATCAGAAGTACTTTAAATTTCTCAATAATTTGCTTAGTTTTCTCCCATTGTACTTTAACTGAACTTTCAAGAAAACCAGGGAAAACTTTTGAGGGAAGAGTTAAGATTCCTTTGCAAACCCCCGCGGTTACATCTTCATAATTTATGTAATTCGCAGTTCTGGAGCCATGAATTTCAATACCTAAATTATCGTTTGATACATTGTCCGTGAAGCCCCTCATCAAACTTTCCAAAACTTCACTGCTGAAATCTACACAACAATATCAACTGTAAATAAAGTATTCAGGGGCATTGGCAATAACGGAAAAGTTAAATAGTAAAACTAAAAATCACTTTTAAAATCTTTCTCTTGATGTCCTCCATCATCTTCTTCACTTCCAAATCCTTTCTCATCCTCTCCCTCCGAAGATGATGGTTCTTCATCGGAAGCAGAGTCAACTTCCTCTTCAATTCGTCCTATATCATACGTAGAATCTTCCATTACAATAGTTCTGGGTTTCAACAGCATTCCTTTGCGTATCACTGTTCCAGGTGTTATTATACATTGGTCAATATGACAGTCATCCTGAAATAGAAAAAATAACCATATTCACAACTTATGATTACATAATGGCAATGGGAATTAAAAAGAAAGAAAAATAAATGTAGAAACGTTTGGATTGGTAGGATTACCTCAACAATAACATTATCGCCGATATGTGACGCAGTTATTAAAACATTTGAGCCAATACGACACTTTGCCCCAATAATACTATGGGAAACTTTTGAAAACTTGTCGACATGAGTTTCGGTTCCAATTAAAACTGACGATCCAATAACAGCCTCTCTGCAAAAGTTTGTTATCATTACGTAAGAATTCTAGTTACGTATAATTACATTATAATGCAGTTAATTAACAGATAGTACCTTGCAATTTTCACATTGGGTGCTTTGTAGATAAAGTTATACATCATGTTATACACACTTTCATCCGGAGAAGAACCAAAAGGCATATCTGGAACAACAGGGTATGTCCATCGTTGCAATATATCTGAACTATAAAAGAATAGAGACAAACCGTTTTAGAATGTCCTCATNTGTTATACACACTTTCATCCGGAGAAGAACCAAAAGGCATATCTGGAACAACAGGGTATGTCCATCGTTGCAATATATCTGAACTATAAAAGAATAGATACAAACCGTTTTAGAATGTCCTCATGAAAAGTTAAACTAACCTACATAACTCATAATGCAAATGAAGTGGTACCTTATTCCATGAAACGTGTCGAAGTCAATAACTCGATTTGCGAAACCTTTTTCTATACGATGAAGATAAATTGAGTTTCCCATTATTTCTTCATTTACTAGAATTTCTTTGATAAAATCAGAGAGACACGAAAAATCGAAGTTGTCTGTAAATAAAGGCAGAACACTTGAAGAGCAAACAGCTATGCCCGTATCTGTCGTATCAAGGTAGACCTCCATCTCCTTACGAACATTTTCCTAAAATAAAAGGAATGAAAATGAAGTATATATTTAAATTACTAAATTATGGTCTAATTGTAGATGTAGAATTCAAATTTAAGTAATCTTACCAAAGGAATATGCAATCGTTTTCCGGTAAGCTTGTGAGAATAAGCAATAATTTTTCCCGTACTCGATTCTACAACAATAGCCGAGTTTTGGCTTTCTGGTCGCGATCTGTGGCCAGGAAGAATTTTTCGGTGAACAAGTGTCATGACTGCACCTTTGTCTTCTTTAACGATCTCTCGATGGCGTTCTAATAATGGTCTAAGTGCAATATTTGTGACAACACCAGCTGTGAGAAGAATAAAATCGTTTCTTATACAGCCTTTAGCATCCAAATCTCTCAAAGCGTCCCCCAAGGAATGAGCACTATCTGAGCAAATGACATTTATTGTGTTCGGAAGATCGGACCATTTTGATAACCTGCAAAATTCATAGTACATTACATATTATTATTACACTATAACATTTAACATTTAAAATGAAAATGAACGCGCATGAAATAAAAACAGCAGTTTCTAATAGAGTAATTAAAATGAAAAGAAGTGTAACAGGACTCAAAAATACTTACTTTATATGCTGCTTGATTTCATCGGAATGATTTGAACAAAATACAAAAATTTCTTGCACGCCGGAAACAGTCAAGGCTTCTAATGCATAGTCGATTAACTTTCTATTGGCTAATGGGATCATTCCCTGCATAAAACACACAATTTATTTAGTCAAACAAAAGATTTTTAATAATTTTTGATTTTACATATTATACAAGATTTATATGAATATAGCATAAAGAGTCAAGAGCAGAATTAAGTACGATGTTATGTTAATGAAATACTTTCAACTTTGAAATACCTCTTGTGTTAAGGGACATTCAGGGCCAAATATTGAGTTGCTGAAATTATCAGCTAGAAGTATAGCTTGGAACACATCCTCCTGTTTATTTTTCGCCATTTTCTGTTCTATTTTCCAAAAATAGGGCACTTTTTCGAAATAAATATGGTATGATGCAAGATTTTCCTTTGCATACTTACTCACACTCAGACAAGTTATCTTGTGGTGTTTTTGAACACGGTGTTTATATAAAGCGCCATTATTCTAAGCTCAAGTGTTCCTGATTTAGCCTGGCAATTCTCCCTTTATGATAACAAAATCAAAACAGTTTTTGCATGATTTTTTGGTAAAAAACCTGGAAATGATCTTATAAATAGGTGGATATTTTTTTAACTACCTAAGTTATTGATAACTTACTAATACTACTTACTTGATTACTTTCATTTTACGATTATTGGGCTTTTCAAAGTGTATAAAGACATTATCTAGTATACCTCAAGTCAAATATAAATGATTTTTATGTATACAGGGGACTGAGGGGACTGTTTTTGGACGCTATCAATATGTTTAATCGGTACTTACAAAAGTTGAGAATTTTTGAATGACAATCATACTCATTCTCATACATACTTATACTCAAAACTAGGATGTGTGATGTCTGATATGGTCAAAAAAGCTTGTATGCCATTTTTGGTCGTGGGGACTATTTTATTTTATTTCTCGAAAACGTGTGTAGTGTGTAGAGAGTGTAGAGTGTAGAGTAGAATATTATTGCTATCAATATTTTCATTCGCTTCATTCTAATCTAAAATCTGAAGACATTTGATTAACGTACTGAGCTGAGACAAGAATAAAATTAAATGCTGCAAACAGAAAGTAAATATAATATATGTGTTACTATTATGGCATTACGGTCATAATAATATGGTATAGTCTCTCTATACTATACCTATTTCCTTTTAACAATCCTGATTTTATAGCAATTCGATTTCGATGGTATGTGCTTATTATTCTGCTTTTACGAATGTTGAATTGGATGACTTTAATAGATAACTTCTCTGCGGAAAAATGAAGGAAGGAGAAATGAGGCGTAAAATGCTTTGAGTCTCAAAGGTCATCATCATCTCATCTCTATCTGATCCAAATGAATGGATCAACCAGTACAGCACCTAATTCTTCATGGGTTACATTACATGGCATTGTATAATAGCCGGTGATATGCATATCATCACTCGACTAAAAGGGACAAGTCGTAAAATTAAAAAAGTAAATGAGACATGAAGAAACAAAAAAAATACGACATGCCATAAAACATTTATGTAGTATATCTTGGAATACATACTAATAAATTATAACGAGAAACTTAACTAAATATGTTTGTCACCGTTATTTAAAGTACTTTCTGGGATATCTCTTAATACTAAAGTAATTTATTTTATTCCATAAGCTACTTGATGAAAGTGAACGTAGTGTGAGCGACAAGAATTGCGTAATAAATATGACTTCTCGATTTTTATTTTCGAAGTAAAAGTGCTGGAAACGAAGTTTAACTATAAACTTTCCGTTTCGAATCTCTTTGCATTAATGCAATGTATGTTCACGGCTGATTTGCATTCATTATCAGATCAGTATTGATGCAATTTGAGGTCTATCGGTCTTAAGTACCAAAAGTAGAGAAAAGTTTAAGAATATACCGACAATTCAAGTTATAAGATGTTCTAGAAAGATATGATTATAATTTGGAATTGCAAATTATTATATTTCGCAATAGAAATTGGAAATTGGAATACGAATAATGACTTTTGAGCTGTCGTATACGTAGCTATGTAAAATGTGGCAGTATATTACACTAACCACTAACACGCCATAACTTT
Organism: Tomocerus nigrus; assembly: GCA_019776505.1. Classification (NCBI taxonomy): domain Eukaryota; kingdom Metazoa; phylum Arthropoda; class Collembola; order Entomobryomorpha; family Tomoceridae; genus Tomocerus; species Tomocerus nigrus. The sequence continues at coordinate 4,467 of JABASI010003704.1, forward strand.
ACGGTAAATTCATGCTTCATCTTTAGAGATGAGAAATAATTCATGGAAAATGCTGGAGAAATTCTTGTTCCACGCGTACAGGACTTCAGGCAAGACATTTGTTTTAGTATTCCAAAATTAGAAAAATGCTAACTTTTAGTAAAAGACTTTCCTTGCTTGTGGTGCGGCACGCGTGCGTATGTGCGGTGAGATTTGTTTTTTATAAACCGTACAGGGACTTCTGTTTACATTATATTATTGGATTACGAATGTAATTAGCATGTAATATTACTATTTTTTACAAAAATATAATTACTAAACTAATACATGTACATTTCCTTGACTAGGGAAAGAGTTTTATTATTGTTTCCTTTAATCAGGTCTATAAAATTGTCTCAGAGTTCTATAAATAACGCATAGTTAATGTTACCTTTACGCAAATTACAGAACTATTTAGACATAAAATAAGAATGCATTGTAGTGTGCTAGACCTAATAGTATGAACATTATTTACAAAGAAGTTATGCCTCATATAGATACTCAAATTAAATGAACATCATGCTATTAAAGCTGGCTGCTGGAAATGCAAAGGGATACCTAATGATCTTTTGACGAGATACTCAGTGCATAGTGCATTGAATACACGATATGCCTCATTTGTATAGCATCCATGAAATAATTCACTTATTACTAGTACTCTCTTATCTGTTGATTTTACCTTAATTGCCGTCATAAAAGCTAAGGTTACATTAGAGGATACTCCTTATACTTACTTAGTTAAGCAAAATCACAATTAGTAATTGCACATTACATTAAAGCATAAAGTAACTTCATTTCCACTCTAAATACCAAATGTTCAAGCCAATTCAAGATTCTTAGCAATGCAATTATGCAGTGTGGTGTTAACAGACATCCCCTACTGTCCTGTTTCGCTCGGTTCACATTGTAGACATTGCTGCACCTATATTCTTAGATGTGCATAAATAAATACGATGACTCCGATTTATTTTTACTGCTTGCTGCTGGTCGGCGGACATCGCTTAACGAAAGGAAATAAGACACTACTACAAGGATTTTTAAGACATTAAAATTTGTTAAGTTGTACGGCTCGGCTGGAATAATCGAGATAAGGTTGACTTATTACTGCCTCATGAAACTGCAAGCAATGTGATTCGAATGAGAAAGGACTTATGAATGACACTCCAGAATAACACAGACACAAGAATCTAGTTTTTATTAGAATGCCACATTGGCAATGTCTATGTGTCTATGACTGTCTATATATATTAACATGTCTATGTACTATTTTTCTAAAACTAAAAGCTATGTAAATTAATAGGAAAATTAATTTGTCGTAATATACACGAAGTTCGATCGAACTCGTATAATCTGGTTGCAGAAAAGCCTAGCTCTGCTTGTACTCACGATGAGTAGGATTTGCACAATTGTTAGCACAGCAATATTTATGTAACATCAGGCTTTCTCTTTGCATTCTTCAAACAAGTATAAGTATTCCCTATGTATACATTCTACTGACCTTTGAACTTTTTATTTTTAATTCCCTGGGATGCTTACTTTGGTAGTATTGGAAGAAATCATTAAAGGATGCTTAAATTAAATGGCGACAGTGACAGTGCCTATATGATTTGTACATCTGTACAATACACTAGACTAAAATATCAGATGCGTTGGGCAATCAAACGTTTCCTATTGACTAAAAATGATCTAAAATATACCGACTATCTGCATACAGAAATTAAATTCGACTGTTGTATGATACCAATAAAAGGCAGTGGCTTACACTAGACTGATGAGATGACCAAGACGTTAACAATTTCAAATACCAAACTTACAATATTTAGTAATTGTAATAATAATAAGCACTTTATCAACACTTATACTTATATCAACACAAGATTTCTCAATGAAAAAATGAAAATGAGTATTTATTAGGAATAGTGATATTGTTTCTCACTTAACCCCAAAGCGCGCGGTTTGTTACACTACACCGTACACGCAGTGAGTGACAGTGATGTAGGGAAAGGCAAGAACCTGCTTGCAAGGGAAAAAATTCGCAGGCCATGAGGCCATATACCAATTTTTTGACTGATATATCTAACAATAATATTTATCTGTTCCACGATACAGTTGTTTTTAATACGTTACATAAAAAGTGCATAGGGTATTTGATAGCGTAGAGTTATAGTATTTTTGATTTGAACTTAAGATCTCTACATAATACTAAAACCCGTGTTTCAAATTCTATCTCAATCGATTGCAATTTGAGAATTGTTTGCATAAATACGTTTCTGTTTATGCAATGTGGAGTTTACATTACATGTAATGTTTAATTGGATTTATCCGTTAATCTACTTTCTACGTAACATGAGCTATATGGATGTTTATATATTATATGGAGAAATCACGTCAGGGTTTTAACACGAAAAAGGTATGAATCCTCTGAAGTCAATAGCACACACTACAGAGGCATTTTAAGCAAGGCAAGGTGTTTAACACGCTGTATCCGCCATAGGTATCCCTCTACATTTTGGTAGAACTATTGCCACGCACTTTACTACTTAGCTACAAGTCGGAGCGGTGATATGGCCAATGAGGTACAAATAATATTACGTAACTCACTTCTACTATTGCATTGCATGTGTACACATGGATAGAAACTGGAGTGAGCATTCCTAGTTCTCGTTTAGTAAAAGGAAAAGACAACTACGGCGGATACTTCCTCTCTTATTACTACTAAACCCAGGCAGGGGAAGACTACCATTTATCGGGTACAATAACTTAACTACACACAACAACGTTATTATTTATGTACACGTTGATACTCTGCTCATTGTACTCTATTGTTAATGTATCACATTATTCACATTAGCAAACTTACATAAACCTTACATAGTCTTCTTCATTTGTAGTGTTAACAGTGTTAAGGGAATTACTACTGTCCTAGTAGCAAATGACAGAGAGAGCTGGAGAGAGCGCACGCAAAACCAACGCGAAGAGCATTTTATCGGTTCAGTTGTGCTCCTACTCTGTTCTAAGAAACACTTTGCTTGTTCATACAGACAAATATATAGCTGGTAAGTCTTGTGTTAACTTTTCTCCATTCACATCACACTTATCTCACTTTGCTTACATTTCGTATAGGTAAATACAGCTAGCCTTGATACAATAGATAAATCAACTTTACCCTGTCATACAAAAGCAAAATTACAGTAACTATTTTATAGGTACAACATGGTCAATTTTAATCATAATATCCTAAGAAAATATTTTCCTTATGATAAGGAAAATAATTCTCAAGTTTTAGTATTTCATTATAATTTGACATTCGTGAACGTGAAGCTAAGTGGGAGTAATAGGTAATAAAATGTCATGAGACTAAACAAAACTAAAGAATTTAATTTTATGGTTAAGGAAATAAATTGTAACTATTATACATATAAAACATTATGTAGTTATGTATCAGTTAACGAATTTCACCGGTGAGACGACAGACGAGACAGGCAGGCGTCACAAGTTCTTGTGAACTTGTACATAGAGAAAAATGGTTAATATGTACATTTATGGAAAGTTTATAGGTTCATACAAAGTAATATCGTAATGAATATCTGTAAATGGTGAACCTGACATAAAACAGCAGCAACAAATTCGATTAATTTCCTTGTTTGTTGTTTTCCTATGCAGTGTGTTGTCTTTCACTTACTGCCAAACAACTTTTCATAGAATTCATCAAGAATATTTTCATGTATTAAGAATTAGTTCAAGAACCTTATCAGTTCTGTCCGCTCTTGCATATAATAAGGTAAAATCTAATAAATAACTAAATATTTAAATAGGGGACCAATATAGTAGGTAGATACAAGAAAAGTTATTCATACTTTCAATGACATCATATCACATAAGTATAGAAGCTATAGGGGCAATATCAAAGTATTTGAGAGTAAATTTGAAACTTTTCCTTTTAGATATAAAACTCATTGATACTAGTTATTTGTTGGCTGGTTGAAGCTCTCTTTCTATCTTTTCATTCCCATTCTCCAATGTATCTTAGTTTGATTGCCTTCAGCGTGTCTGCACTAGATACCTATGTAAATATGTATGTAGTTTATTATAAGTTGCGTAGTGGGGAAGAGTGAAGAAATTGTGAGGAGGAAACCTACCATTACTTCGTGACAGATAACGGAAGAGACCACACGACAGAGATTTCCATTTGCCATATCTGTCTCTTTCTTCTTCAATTTGACTTGTTAAGGCTGAGTTGCCTTGTCTAACTTTGGCAGTTACACACTGCATTGACCATAAGAACATTCGGAGTTGGTTTTATAGTTCTTCAGACCAACAACGTTACACTCCATTTCTATCGCAGACATTGTGCTGTTATGTGTAAGTGAATTAATCTTTTCTACAAGTCGACCATCCTCCTTCAACGGCGAACAACACTCAGGTTCTCTTAAATTCATACAATAGAGTATAAAACTACCCACGCCTTCAATTGCATATACATAATTACATGGAACATTGTATTTCATTCAAGGTGATATCGCTATTCTAGATAGATTATGGATTCCCTACTCGAACATTCATTTTTTTTACTATGTTCCATATTTTCTTAGCTAAACTCAGGTGGGATGAGGCAGAAATATATTGATATTTTGTTTAAACTTTTAGATATTTTAAGGAGTATATTACATGAATAGTGCTCTCTACTGCTAAATGCTAAACTGCAATATTCTTGGTTCCTATACGTATTTTCTACGTAGAAATATTCAATTAGCTTGAGTGCATCCGTGATCTCTGATCCAGCGTGAAGGAAAGACAGAAAAATAGATAAAGCCTGCCGATCTTGCATTGCTATAAGTTGTTAAGTAGACGCAACAAGTCGCAACTGCAACAGATATAATATTTAGGCATCATGGTTAATTATATCAGCTTACAGAATTCATTCGCACAATCTCTTGTAGGTAATTAAGAATTTTGCAATTAGGTACCTATCAGACCACAACCTACCTAAAAATTTCAAAATTCCCCTTGAATAAATCATACCATGTCGCTTATAATTAAGTAATTTATAAATGGTTTGTATGTATATAATCATTCTTTAAACCTTCTTTTAGGTTTCTTATTTGTATTTGCATTTCTATTTACCATCCCACAACTTTTCTATTTTTAACCAATATCTGCAGATCCTATGGGGGCTTTAAAAAAGTTAAAACATATAGTTCCCTATTCCTTACATGCATCTTAGTATCTTGTAATCATAATACTGTATAATATTATCTGTAATCGTTTTAAAAAAATTGCAAGTCAGTCCATCTTGTCTCTAGTCTCGACTCTATGTCTTAACTCAACTACAGATAATTAGCATTATTGGGTTCTCAATAATGAAATATCTGCCCATTCCCAAAATTGGTAACCAATAATTCAACGATTATATCTGACGTTACTAGACATGTTAGTAAACTTCCTAAGGACTTTCTATAGTGAAGAATTGTCCATCCTACAAAACAGTCTCTGTAACCATCATAATTCCTACATTGGATTAATATCACCTAGCTTGCATTAATAATGCATATGTGGTTGGGTGTTGCATTGCACATTAATTCTAATGAAATGCATTGGGAGGGTTGTGAAAGAGTCTATTGAATTTTATAAAACCTTGAACTTTTATTTAACTGCAGTTCAAACGATTTCGACGGATATAAGCTATAGTGCAAACACATAAAATTACATGTCTGTATAGTGCACTGTGAGGGCAGAAAATTTCTATCTTACATATAAAAACTCATGCATTTGATTCGTTGAAACTGGATTGCTGTAAAGCAGTGACTGTGTAGGGTAGTATAGTATACCTGCAATATGGTAGACAAAATTAACTTTATTTATATTTTATAAACAATTTTAACTACTGAAGCAGACACTACTGAGGATCTGATCTACTGCATAGTTTAGAGAAATTAATCGTGGATTATCTTTTCTGGGTAAATGGCTTCATTCTCCAGATAAATCCTTATGACAATGCAGGCAACAAAAATTGTACACATTTACCAGTTCAATTGGATTATTCTTATTCTAATATCTCAGGAACAGCCTTTATAGATGTATATTTAGCTAGAAATACAAAGCTATTTACTATTGTAGGCTTGGGACTGATGATTATGAAAATCATGTAGGTACATTGATGAATTAAATGTGGCCTTTGAATGCATAGCAGCGGTTTTTATTCATGACACTCAAGGCTGCATTACCAATGAATAGCCTTTGTTTACGTTAAAGCATTAGCATGTATTGCTCCAGCTCCAGCCCAAATCTCATTGTTCATGAACCTTTTTAAACCGAAAGAAATTGAAAAGGTATATACTGTCACATACAACAGATACAATAGATACGGACGGAAATACTATTATATCATAAAAGGATACTTAGGTATTTAGACTATATTTAACTCATGATAATACATAAACATGTGCAAATGTAGCACAATTAACTTCCTTTGTTGGCATCAGGGATTAAACTGAGTACAATGTATACTAGATCAGAATAAACAAACAAAACCTGCTCTGCCCATATTTTCATGAACTGGAATAAACTAACCAGACTAACCACTAAATAAGTAAACACGAGCAAACTTATCAAATTGATTGGATATCTATAAAGATGAAGATACTGACTATGCATTAAAAATATGCTTTATTATTAGGTGTCTACATAAAGTAAGGGTCAGTAATAGTTTGATTCATTTACTGTATTATTTGCTGTTTAGCCAAATTATACCAATCATGTGCAGACATATTGCATTAAGTTGGAACATAGACATAATGCACAGCATGTACACTTAAAAAGTGTGTATTTTCTATTGCAGTTCATTTGCGCTCAACGGGTTGTGCTAGTCTGAAGAGAGAAAGAAAATTAAATTGTGAATGTGAATGATCAAGTCTTATCTAGTCGTTTGTTGTATGTGAGTGCGAGTGGCGAGACAGTGTAGTGCGGTGCAGTGTGGCAGTAATAACAAAAAAGTTAACACATCATATCGAGAACTAAATGAAGCTAAATTGGGACGAATTGATACCGATGACCCTAAAGAGACCACTGTTGATAAGATTTCTTTGAATCTGGACCGACGCGACGACCGAACTTTGGTAAGTAATGGTAACTTTCAGTAGTTAGGCAGTTCAATAGTTCCTGAAGAGTCTCATACTCTCATAATTGTATTACACACTTTTTCGAGAATTCCAAATCCTTATAATAGAATAATTTCAATATTTGACTCTCCGCGTTGCATATTATTATTAAGGACCATAGTTATTATACCAATATCAGATTCGGATATGCAGATTCTACAGAGAGGAGATGGTATTGTAAAAAATTGCAATATTAAATAATTTTTCAGTAGGTACTACATAAAAATAAAGTCAAAGATTCTTTAACGAATGTGGGTTTCATTAGAATATTATATCCAGTACTTCCTTATGAATATTCCTATAACATTAACATTGAAGAAACAGAACAGATGCCTAGCGGTTTGGGATAAGTGCTTATGCATACGTGATACTCATGTTCCACTATTATTTCTTCCTATTCCAATTACAAAGTTCCGGAATAGCAGTCCCATTTTAGCTACCAATTGCAGCCACCGAATTGAAAGGTGCATATTATAGATAGATGTAATAGAGCCAACGGAACAGATACCTCGGGTTTGTGTCCGTTGTGTAAAAAAAGTCAGAGGAGACGAGAGAGTGGAGACGATAAGGAATCAAGTCGAGTTGTTTTGACTCTAACTATTTTATCTGATTGTATTTATTCGTTTAGTAAACTAAAAGAGAGGAAACTACCGACCATAAGCTTTCCCAGTTGATTGGACCAACTGACTAACTTGCAGAAACTATTTGGTAAGTAAAGTTACTGTATATACGACAGATCTACGTAAATAAATAACAGCACAAGTGAGGCAAGAAGAGACCACTACTTTAATTACTATCACTATAGACTATCACACTTTCACACTATCATTTTTCATCTTAGTATTTCCTTGCCCCAATTCCTACTAAATTGCGCTACATTATTGTTTAGAAGGGTAATAGAAGCTAAATATATTCTTTTACATACTAAGAATTTACATATTACCACGGACAGATGAAAAGTAATTACTTTTTAGCAGGTCTGTAATATTAAACGTCATGAAAATGAAAACAAGGTCTGCAGGTAACAAGGCATTTGAAAACTGCAATTATAATATTGCAAAAAGTCCATCTAGGCAGGCTGTCCGTTGTATCAATTAATAAAATCGTGCACAAGGTGCGTGGCTAACTTCACCTACCTTAGCCAGCCAACGTAGAAATTAGATAACACACTTGTTGGGGTAAAGTGCCTGTTGTTGTACATGTGCTTTCTTAAGTGCATCCTAAAATACTACAGAGAAACGATCCTCTCATCAATGTCATCAACATTTGTACATTTAACCACAACGCATACAGGTGGTTGAATCTGCCTCTGCCTCGCTAATAATTATCTTAGCTATATAGGTATGTCTGTTCTAAAGTTTGCTCTCTAATAAGCAAAGGTATGTATGTACCTAAAAAAACGTTACCAAAACAATTTCTTCGGGTTGTAGATGCTATAGTAGATTATAATAATAGATAAGTGCATGACTTGGCATATCTTTAATACATTGGTGCTTACGTAAAAATGTAACAATATCTGAATCCTACTCCTTTAAGTCATAGATTGCAGTTTCACTAAGGTTCTCCGTCAAACTTTTATATAAATAGAGAGAGCATATTGACTGAAAGGTAGAAAAGTCGTTTTGTCTATAGATGTTAGTGTAAGGTACAACGGATCAACATAATATTTGTTATAAGAAAATCTAAACGTCTCGTCTAGACACAAGTCATTAAATGTACCATAGGAAAGGTACACCGCACATCGTTGCAGTTGCCTTGATAGTTGTTCTTGTTACTAGTAATTTCATAAGTTAAAAGCTTACACATAATAGGGCAGGTTTTGGCAAGTTCAGATGATATAAATGCATGTTTGTCTATGCTATTTTTGCCAAAATTATGCATGTCAAAAATAAAAGGCGGAAAAGAATTGCTGACGTAATACTCCATAAAGTATAATCAAGATATATTTTTCTTCTGATACGATTTCTAATTTGCAATTCATATCTTCAGTTTTCGCAAACAACTTCATTTTTCTAAGCTTACATCATTTATTCCAATAGAATATTCAATAAAACAAGGTGATTATAAGTACCACCACTAAAATTGCTTATGGACACACCATTGAAATCTTATTCGGAATGAATGGGCGGGGCTCGCTAAAATGTTTAGGTTGGAATTGTGTTAATAAAAATTAGGCAAATGTCCAGTGTAGGATGGAAACTATATCTTTCATTATTTGGCAAATAAAACACAATTGTTGGTATTATCATTGCATTTTTTTAGTTTCCAGGATCTCATAATAGTTATAGCAGAGAGGTACCAACGTTGAAACTTATTTTGAAACTGCGTTATAAGGTAAGCGCCTCTGGTCGCTTATCTGCAATTCAAATTCTTTTATTGCCAACAGAACTGAGGAGCCAGAATTACCATACAAAGCATCAGGGTATTTGTAGGATCCAAACTAGTACATAATATTAAGAGTATCGGCAGAATGTCCATCTGTCTATAATAAACGATCTCTTATAATATCGTCAAAATCAACATCACGTTATTTATTTATGTGCCATGCTCGTCAATTTATTCCTTCACTATCCAATTTACTGAACAATGGTTCCTTCCAGCTTGTTAATAACGTAAACTGATAAGCCAACACATCCAACCATAGGTATGCTAGTAGTTTAAGTTGGTTTAAACTGCAATGCAATGCAACGCTGCAGCAGCAGGTCGTCTCACGTAGTGAACTCATCTCATCATCCCAAAGAGTAAATCTTGGTTTATAATTTATACGCGTTACTAACTAATATAATTGCTTGCATCAGAATATTCAGTCAGAATCGATTCTGTTGGCAATGGCAAGCAAAGTATTGAGTGGGGTGTACAAATTGTATAACAACTTGCAGTAGGTAGTGGATGTGTTAGAGTGCTAGAGTAAGTTAATAACAATTTCAGTACATGTGTCATCCATGGAAAATCTTATTGGAAGACGAGTTTCGAATTTCTTTAGTTTTGACTTTTGATGTGATGATTTTTTATTCAACTGTATTCTACGAAGTCAAGCTCATCTAACGTTACCACAATGTACACTACAACACATACCACTACTTCCACGAAGAATGTTCTAACTATCTTTGACAGTGTCTTCTTCTGTGTATTGCAAGATTAACAAGACCACAAGTCCTATGCATACAGACAGAACAAATTCTGGCGATACTGCTCTAGAAAAAAATCACCCCTTTCGAAAACTTTAATGCATATGGTAAATCTATATATGTATAATGGTCTTGAAGAAGCGTAATATTTTGTGCTGCTTTATGACTTTATGACATCCACTAACTATATCTTATATGATGATGATGGGATACACTATTTGATCTGTGAACCGTTTCTCTCCTACAATTTTAAATTTTGCTTTCAACCAACTTAAATTATTCTACTGCGCTTTATTAATCTAACTACTAACTACACAGGTTTATGATTTTTGTTTTACTTTTAATTTCTGCCCAATTTTGCTTAAACTTTACAAAATGTCATTGGAACCATCGTTTAAAGTTCACTACAATGCGCAATGCTAAAGTCAACGTATCAGATCAGATGCATCTGGAAGAAGCACTTACTATGCATATTATAGTGTTGGTTGTTGGGATACTATTACACAAGTTGGAAGTTGAACTAATATTATTGGCTTAGTAGTTAGTGCTTCATAGCTTGCATACAAAGTAGTCTTTTGTCTAATAGGTTTTCAGAATGCTAAGGCTAAGATAGAATTGATAGCAAACATATTCCAATCATTTATACTGGTAGGCTACGTTTGTATTTACATAGGCTCTAATTCCGCTCTTTATCTCTACGTTGGATATTTGACTATTTTAGATGACCTTTTTTGTCTAAAGCTACTGGGATTAAGTAATATTTTCTTTATACCACTTACCACTACCCACGCTAAGAAATTGTTAGGAAACTTTAGTCTAATTGATAAAGTAATAACATGAAAGTAGTAAACAAGCCTGGGCTCATTATTTTGCTATGCAAAAATGAATTAATCTGGGCCATGTTTGGGCACACTTTTGTTGAATTGACCATCTATACCTATTAAACCGCAAAATTATAGTCAATTAAAACAATTTATTTTGTTA
>JABASI010003705.1:0-15751 GCA_019776505.1 Tomocerus nigrus
TTGTAAAATTCATGCTATTTGCAATAATTTACAGACATTAAATAAACGCTCTTACCCCATGATAGTATGAGTCTTCGATTTTATCAAGCTTGAGTAAATCTGGGGCCATTTTGGACAGGTGCGGCGGAATATCTGTACCTATAAGTAATTTAATTGCAGATCTTCTTTATTTTAAAACACTGCACTTAGTCACAATCATAACCACTGGATTAGAAATAATTCTAACTTTTGTCTGCCTTTAACTTTACTAACAAATCTAACCAGCTTAGGTAATAGGTGCTTATTGTACATAGAATTGTACAAGTAAATTCCAGGTATGGTATAGGTAAGTTAGTTACAACGACTAGGATTACCTCAGATTCACTGAGTTCATCCTTAGAATGCCTGCACGCAAATGAAAATTATTTGATATACCTGGAAGAAATCTTAGTATAATCGCATGTCAGACACAAAGTAATTGGTGAAAAGAAAAATACGCAAATATATTCCTACAAGGCTAACTATCAAAAAACTCACATCAACTTGAAAGTAGTTATTGAGTAGCCCTTCCTTGCTTTGGCAGAGTTTTGATTGTGACTTGAGACTATACCACTGCTAACAAAGAAAATGTATCATGTTATCTGTATTACATAAATGGTACATGCGATAGATACTACCTATATCTAATATTCTATGAATATGAGTTAAATAAATCAGCAATAAAAACTCAAGAAAAAACAAACTTTAGTGAATATGACTTGTATTTTTACAGGAACACTACATTAACAAGCTAATCATCACATAACATCCATCCTTTCCTAAAGTTCTCTCAGACATATTTTCATACTTCTTTACCTATACAATGTATACCTTTCATGTGAAACGTGTAATAGGTTAATAGTAGTAAAATACCTATGTAAGTTCACTAATGAATAATATGAAGAAACTAAAACATTGATGTTGTATATGTACATAAATATCTACATTTTTCAGTGCATTCCGCATTTTATATTAATGTTACTCGTATAATTACTACACAACGAAAAAGGGGTTTCATAGTTTTATAAGCTGATACTGGTCAACCCTATTGACATTTCTATTTATGAATGAGAATACTAGTTTAGTAAGTCGTTCGTGATGGTACCCATAGCTCACATCATAGTAAAAGATGCCAGACCCTGTTTTAGTGATTGTGGTTATCTTCATTGGCTATCTACGTACTGCATACATCGTAACTAATATTGTAGACACAAAATATACAATATAAGACTAACGTACATACAGAGTTACAGAGCAAGCTTATGCACATAGGCAAGGAAAGTAAAAGCATTTCTGTAGATTTAAATGAGTGTCGATGTCGATCTCGAATCTCAAAGGGTGATCACCTTGAATAATCACCCCACTGATGCTTACGTTAATGGATGTTGATAATATTATTATACAATAGTTGAGCTGTAGCAAGTAGCATGCAATTCAATTAATGTAAGTATCCATATAAATTATTAGGCATTTGTATCTATAATCTAAAATGTACCTTTGCTAACCCTCTGTAGGTAGCAACTTAGCTAGTACGTCGTGTACACCACTACACTACGTAGGTAAGAGGTAACTATAAACTTGTAAACATCAAAATTATGTAGGACAATGTCGGTAACGTCTTTGACCCATATATCTGTACTTATTCGATAATATGGGCCGTGTGAACTTTAATTAATGCATGCTTATGTTTGTGTAGTTAGTCTAAGATTCGGAGTGCGTAGCGTATATTTATGCATTAACGTATCATTGGCAGTAAAAGTAATATCACCTTTACAGCTATCAGCAAGTACAGCATCCACCATTTGCATTCATTCGCATCACAAAAACACTTATTTTCTAAATAATAGTGGGTAGGCACCGGTCACTGGTATATACAGAGTAGCATCATCATCAATCATATAATTTTAGAAATTCGTACCTTGATTGAGGCACTTGAAAGAATTTTGTATCATTTCGTACGTCTACACATGTGTGGAAGCGAGCATCAATTTCAGTTTAGTATAAATCTTTATAGACAGAGATAGAGGTTAGATTAAAGTTAGTGATTACGTCCTAAAGTCCTAATGATCAGCTATTTGTAACTTTGTAACTCATGCTTCATTTTTGTGCTTAAAAGTTGCTTGGTCATTATTGCGTCTTTGATAGTATGATTTAAGATCAATTCAAATCATATGCAATTAAATCATTTCATATTTCCAGATTTTATTAAAATAGTTATCATAATATAAATCGTATTAATATTCCAATCTTCAACTAAGCAAAAACGGTGAGGGAGAGAGTGAGAGAGACTGTCTGCCTTAATTACTAGATGTTTAGTTGATTTAGTTAGATGAAGATGTGTAATAAAAATAACATGTCTGCTGTGTAATTGTATTTCTTATTTATATAAAACTTGTATAGGTAGTTGTATTTTGTTTGTAATGATAGTAATGTACCATGTACCATGCACCTACAAAGTACAAAGTATATTAATTCTGTATCCAGTATAATCCAGCAGTAAATAATCCAAAATCCAATCGCAAGTCTCAAGTCTCAAGGCTCACAATCACAAGTCTCAACTCAACTCTCAAGTCTCAACCTCAACCTCAACATGCCTCAACTCAAGTATCAAATCTCATCATAGCACTTTTCACACTGCACATCTAGATATCTAGATAAGATAGTTGTGGAAGAATGTGGATGCTATACGTATATGGCATCTATGATGGACAGAGTACACCACGAAACGTAGTTTCTCGCATGAAGATCCGCGGTATCAACATTCAACACATGTAAAACTCTTTTACCTTCCAAATCCCAGCATGCTTTCAAAATTCGAATGTAAAGAAAAAATCAAAAAATAACTGGTGTTTGTTTGGTAAGTATTATTTTAATTGCAATTTTTTAGTTAAAAATAAAACGTAGTGCTTTCCATTTTTAAGTAATTATGGATTCAAAAACTACTTACTTATGAATTTTTAGGAAATCCAGAAATTAAGCTGAAAACATGTAATGTTGAATGTGAATTTTGTTTTTTATTAGTATTGAAGACAAGTAGGTTAACAGGTTTTTTGGAACAATCCTCGTTTACTGCTGCACTCAGCACTGGGTTTATCTGGGCAAGAAAAGTAGAATGCCAAAATATATCCCCCCACCGGCTGTTTTTGATCCAAGTTGTGCATTTGAAGGCCAATTTGACGACGTTGATGAAAGTGCGGATTCTAATTCGAGGTACATTATAATATTAGATAATATTATGATATATTTAATTGCACTTAAAAGCGAATCTGAGTTTGTAAAGTATTGTAACATTTTCAAATAGAAATTTGACAGTCATTTTTCGCCATCAATATGTGAAACGAGACGCAGGTTTGAAGTCAGGTCATGACTTTGAAAGTGAAGAAGACAGCGATGGTGATGATGAAAGGTATGATAATGACGATAATTATGAATTCTATGGAGAAGAAAAGGGTCCAAATAACCAAGGAAAGTCACAGCTTCAACTTAATCAAGGTTCTGAAGAGTTTTATAAAAAATTTGCCAACAAAATTAGCGTGGATAAATATGAAGGTGTGTCGGATTTGCCATCCGGTGCCGGAAATAAAATTTTAGTAGCAAACAAGAAGGACAGCGCTAACAGGTAAATGAATAGTAAATAGTATTTTAAAGTTACTTCTTCTAAATGTAACGATAATGGGCACTGACACGTATTTAATTTAGTACGTTAGGTTAATTAAGTGTTAAGTATGTGTTCATAGATAAGTTTAAGTATAAAATGGTTTCGCGGAACCTTCAATAAATTAAAATTATTAAGTTTCGTAAAAAATATTTGATGTGCTCGACTGATTTCCAGTTAAACGAAACGAAATTGATATCTTATGAAATTAATCAATATTTTAGGCAAAAAGTGAAAGATAAGCAAGACAGAGCAACAGTAGAACAAGTAATGGATCCTCGTACAAGAATGATACTTTACAAACTACTCAGCAACGGAAAGATCACTAGCATCGATGGCTGCATATCAACAGGGAAAGAGGCTAACGTCTATCATGCAAGTGGTCCAGATGGAACCTCTTACGCAATCAAAATCTTTAAAACTTCAATCTTAACGTTTAAATCTCGAGATAAGTACGTCTCTGGAGAATTCCGATTCCGTAGTGGTTATTGCAAGAAAAATCCCAGAAAAATGGTCAGATTGTGGGCTGAGAAAGAATATCGTAATTTACTTCGAATTCATAACTGTAATTTAAGTGGGATGGATCCAGTGCTAGTTCCCCAACCTCGTCTTCTTAAGTCTCATGTACTTGTCATGGATTTTATCGGGGAGAAAGGATGGCCGTGTCCTTTACTTAAAGATGTAAAGTTTGATAAGATCGATTTTGGAGAAGAAAGTACTGAAATGGAAACTAAAGAAATCGCTTCAAAATCTGAAACGGAAGGTTTCTCAGAGAAGGAAGATAATGATCCTTTAAGAAAACTGCTTGCTAAATTGTACCGTGACTGCCTTATTATTTTGTATCGTCTGTACAAGCACTGCAAATTGGTTCACGCGGACTTTTCAGAATTTAACTTGATTCTTAAAGATTACAAAGATCTGTATGTTATTGACGTTTCACAATCCGTTGAACATGATCATCCTCGGAGCTTCGACTTTTTAAAAAGCGATTTGAAAAATGTGCAAGGTAAGTCAAATCAATCTAGTGTTTCTAAGAAAAAACATTTTGAATATAATCGTGTAAATATTAACACGTGCGTTTTACTTGGAATTGCAGATTTCTTCGGCAAGCGCCAAGTTCTTATTGGAGATTATAAGCAAATATTTGAATTTATTACCAATCCTCCTATTGTAAACGAAAACTATGAAGAAACGTTAGACAATATACTAAAGGCTGCTAAGCATTTCGAATCAACTGAATCCGTGGATGAAGTTTTTCGACAGTCCTTCATACCAAGAAAAATGGAAGAGGTGATTTTCAAACAGATTGACATTTCACATTTAAATTCATTATTGATTTACTAAACGAAATATACGTACGAAGAATTTTTCATTCTCATTAATATTCTAACTGATCATAACTGATGTCTTCTTAGGTTGTTCACTATGAGCGTGATTACGAGAAAGCAAAGATAGGTGAAGCAGAGTTAATTTATACCAATGTAATGGGGATGAAGGCGGATTTATCAGGTCCTAAAGACTCCAATCTCCACCATAGAGAAACGAAGCATACAGATCATAATAAGGCATTAGATAAAGACGCTGCTCAACATTCAGAGAATTCCAGTAGTTCTGAAAGTGAATCTAGCTCTGATGAAAATGACGACGATTCAAAGTTTAAAAATTCTCACAGACCCCGAGAAGAAACTGCAGAAGAGAAAAGGGTAAGTATCTGCATATTTAAATTAACATGTCCAATAAAACATGGAAATTCAAAACGATTTATTCGTATGTAACATCTTTTGTTTCACAGGAGCGCAAAAAAGCTATTAAGCAGGATAAAGCAGAAAAGCGTCAGTCAAAAATGAAAAAGCATATCAAGAAAAGGAAAGAAAAATTGTCTCATGCCAATTCGAAACGGAAATAAAGATGCTAACGTTATTAAACTTGTCATTTATTGTTGTAAGCCTTTGTTATTTTTAAGGCTTATGTTTTCGAATACTTTACTTAGGGGTTTTTCAATATTTTGTATCGTTCTTCTAATATTTAGTTCATAAATTATGGTATATACTGCGTTGCCTAATGTTAAATTACCTTACGCGTGCTGGATCTGTGTATGTATAGAACGGGAAAATTCATTTTGTAAAGCAACGAAGATATAATACCCTACATTATACTCTGCAGTAAAATGTTTGCAATTTGCAGTATTACTGTTTTGTTTAGTATCTGTTTTAAAGATATCTTTGAGAAGAACCTTGTAGTAGTATGCTATGCAAAACGGACTTTTGCAGCTAATGTATGATTTAATCGATAAAAGTTATATTGAACCTAGTGTGACGCAAATCTTCGATAGTTTTCGTTCCTGATATAAAATATTTAGATGATCCCTCCTCTTTACTGTTTTCCCAATATACGAATATTATCCGTAAATTAAAGACATGTATGAATATTTGCTGACTTCCCTTTCCATGTTCAACGTATTTATTCGTATTATTAAAGTGGGTTTCGATTTCTACTGTCCTCACATTACTCACACACAGGACAAAGAGGTTACTCAAAGTTAACATTAGGCATATCTTAGTTCGTTCATTGATTTTAGAATATAACTGTCAGGAGATATTCCGGGTAATACATTTATTATATATTTTGGAAGCATTACAGCCATATAGCATAAAACAAAACTATAATAAAACCATTTTCTATTTGATAAGCTGAATGTTTAACTGCCTATCATATTTAAAATAGTGCGCAAGTTGCGACTTTGGTGTGATGTGAACGGCTCTTAGAAAGCCGTCTGTAATGTCATCACTGCTGGAGAAACTTCTTGTGACGGGGATGAGCAAAATATCTCTTCCTGTATGGCTAATGCTTCTTAATAATGAATAGACTTTCTTGTCGAAGGAATCATTGTACTCAGTAGGCAATTTCAACCAGAAAATTGAGGACAGGTCGATGCTCTCATCCATTGACTGTGCTCCATATTCGGATACCTGTTTACTGTCTTGCCCTGCTGGACTATTGGCCATACTAGAAATAGACGACTGGAAATGTTCATGATTAATATCTTCACTACTAATGTCGTTGTGCATATTTTCAGAGTGAGATTGAGACTGATGTTGGATTGAATTAGAATATCCTTGGCTTTGTTCCCCCGCGGAGGAATCCTCATTCCAATTGTTATTGTTATTTCCGCTTTCACTGTTTGTAGATATTTGATTTTGAAATTGGCCGGATTGTTCCTCTTCCGCATTGGCAGAGTTACTGTTCCAATTAAGGGCAACGTTGTTACTATAAGTTTGCGTTTGAGCCTGGTGAAAATTTGGATGATGTTCATGGGAGGGCACATAGGAACTAACAGGAACGTCGATAACAATACAGGCACGAGAAGGACCTGCAATAATAGAACCAAGTTGTTAATTATGCAACGAGAAAGTTAAAATTGGCAAACTTATTAAATTCTTAATTTTACCTTCGGTATTTTCCCGTTTGCTACGGGCTAACAACTTCGCCATGTCGTCTTTACTTAATGAGCTCATGACTTCGGTAAGGGCTTTGTTAGCAAAGGCTTCCCGACGCTTTCGCTTTACAATCATCTCATTCTCAGCTTTTTGTAACGTTGTAATTGACTTTTCCAAAGAAGATTTTATTCCGTCCATTTTCTCAAGTAAATTTTTTTCTGCTTTAGCAAGTAAAACGAAAACTGTCCCTACATCCTTAACTAACTGATGAACATCCGCTGATTTTGCTTCTTTCCCCGATTTTCGTGTCTCTGTCTTATCTTCCTCCTTACTGTGATGTGCAGATTTTTCTGAATCTTCTTCGGAATGACTTTCTTTATCCTTGTCTTCTTTCTCACTATGATGTACCGATGATGATTCATCTTCTTCGGAATGACTTTCTCTATCCTTATCTTCAGAATCCTGTTTCAATTGGTCGCTGATGAATTTCTCTTGTTTATTATCATAGTCCTCGTAGTTAACTTTGTCTTTTTCGTCACTTTCTGAAACTTCAGACTTTTGTTGCTGCACTTCGCTCTCCCCTTCTGTATTCCCATTTTCAGAGTCGATATCTTCGCGAACCTCTTCGGATTCAATTGCAGCAGCAACAGCATTAGCTTCCGCCATCATTGACCTTCGAACAGTGTCTAGATCAGCTTTCTCAGATTTTTGTAAATGATCATCGTTTTCCCCCTGTACTCAAAATCATTAAACAGAAAATATAATGTATATGCGTGTAGAATAATCTCAATCTACATAATATACTTATAAACCTTGTGTCTTTTCTGTCTATTGTTGTAAAGGCTCAAATTGACATTTGCCAAGCTTTCCATATCGTTCCTGTTGATATATTTTTTCCTCAAAACTGTGTCAGCAGGTATACTATCTTGTGGCTTGGAGCTCTGGTAAAGTCCATTGCGTTGATTACTATCATATTGGCTAGCATCATTTTCTTTGGCATTTCTTAGCACTAAACGTTTTTTCTTCAGCTGAAGAACGGCATACCCTTTTTTGTCCCTAAATTTTTTTACGATTCAAATGATTCTATACATAATGAAACATCATGCTCACATATACTGTAATATGGTAAATAGATACATAAAGTTTAATGGCGGATATATGTATTATGTATTGTTTCGATACTAAAAACGTTAGAAAGATATATTCTTACAATTGTTTCTCTAAAGCTGCCTCCACAGAACGAGTCGCCATTGAGGAAGTCACTTGTATAGCTAAGATAGTTATTACTAAGCAAATATTATTAACTCTCATACTTTATGACATAGTATACTAACATTAATCTCTGATCTAGATAGGTATCGTTAAAATATGCAGTATTTGTAAGCGTCGGAAAGAATAAAGTATAGCATCAGGTACCACGGCTGTCTATCTTCGACTTTAACATTCCTTCATTCTAGCCGAAAATATTCTTGATTCTTGACTGACGCAATTGTATACCTATTCAAAAACGTGTTATCATCGTGTTATGTTATGTTATGACTATGACATTTTTAATTCTATATTACTACGACGACACCACTTAAGGTGCACGTCTGTGTGTTGTTGTAAGACCATCTTTATGCAAGGATAGTAGATACTCCCCCCTCTCCCCCTCCCTCTTTATGTATATGTAATGAAATGAATGGATAATGAATAAGCGTCATGAACATAGAAAGAAAGGAGTTGTGACACTAAAGTAGGACTTTGCACTTTCCACGAGGGTGAAAGGCCTTAAAACGTACTTCTAATCTAACTATTGCTGTAGAGAATTCTACGTATTTGGACTTCCAATTGACTTTTGTCAAAAGCATTGTGTTTTAACTTAAAGATTGTCTCGTCCCGTATATAGAAAATAAATTGTAGTTCATTACTGAGGAACAATCAGAATTCAGTATTATACATAGGCATCCGTTGTTTGGAAGAGTTTCATACTACGTGTATTAGACTTAAAGGGAGCAATGGTTCTTGAGAAGAGAAAGTGTGTCAAATCAAATAATTTGCATGTATCGTGTGTTGCAAACGAATTACTTCGCTTGTGTAAATAATAGAAAAGCTTAGAGTAGGAGGGTGTCTTCACTTCAAATATACACTATAATATTATCGTACTATATGACTATCGTACATCGTACTACTGTCTGTCATTTATCATATAAAATTAAAAGTGGCTCATATTGTATGGGTTTTCGGGAGTACCATATTATTCTGATGTGCAGCAGTAAGCGTATAAATATCGTCCGAAAATGAATGTGGAAGTACGGAAATGAGTGTCTCATGAACGAGGACACTAAAAAGTGCAAGGACCTGTCAAATAATTCTAATAAATTATATAAATCCATAATGGTTCTTTACTCTATGCCATGGTGTGTAGTATTTTTATAATTATGGTCATTGACTTTATTTATATACCTTTGTTAGGCTTTGTTTGGGGTAAAGACGATGGTATTCCATCCAAAAAAGGGGTTTCATAAGGTAATTTGCATTTATAAATGTTATAGCTCATATTCCACGTATTAAGGAGTGTCTTTCCATTTGCTCATACTGCAGGCTGTCATAACTATAACTGTACATCATCATCGATGATACGCAAACATTTCGGAAATGTTGCGGGACAGTAGACTACACTTCTGAGTAGTGTGTGAAGGGTATTCATATCAATTCAAGGGATTGTAAACACTACACATTGGCTACTTTCATAATCGTATAATCTAAGCAGCAAAGTAAAGGAAGGAGAGAATTGTTTGTTTGCACTGTAATTGTCTTTCTGCCATAATAATAATCTGTTTAATATTCGGAAATCGATTATATGCAGCAATCCATATAGTGTGGGATTCGTCTCCCCTTTCCTTATTCCCTCACAAGTCACAACTTGCAAATATTATTATCATTTTCATATTTCTTTACCGCAGACATGTAATAAAAAAATAATCTGAGAGATAGTACTTTAAAAGCCTCTAGCTGTATTATGCATCTACACTAAATTTAAACCACTATAATGACCTACTTGGAAAGCGTAGAATTTCTTTCGAAGATGAAAGGTCTGTAGGTTTTATTTTAAGAACTCAAGCGTAAGTATACAATTAAGTACACGATAGACATACGAGACATAAATGCTCGTTGTTCGTAGGGAAGGAGTTGAAAATATTTTTGCGAAAGGGAAAATATCCTTGATAAAATTACTGATCTGAATCCAATAATGTAATTATTATGTAACAAATTGTTTCAATAATAATCACATCCTTACACTTACATATTTACATCGTAAGTTACAGGAAACAGGTTATTATATTATTACACAGTTAATATTTTGTGAACAATAAGAGCATATAAAAATCAATATAGGTAAGGTATCTTCGGTCAACGACATACCTACTAACACACAAACTAGCAGCCAATTGTATTTGCTTCCTAAAATGTGCTCCTCACAATGCTAACTTACACACAACAACACGTATGTACAATATTATACACTCTTACATGACATAACCCCATAACATCGCTAGTTAACCGTGCACTGTATAGGAGAAAGACATAAAGGTAGATGTAGAACAGTATAGCTGGAGTTGTGACTTCGTTTGGAAGTAAAAGCTGACTTTCCTGAATAATAGAG
Organism: Tomocerus nigrus; assembly: GCA_019776505.1. Taxonomy (NCBI): domain Eukaryota; kingdom Metazoa; phylum Arthropoda; class Collembola; order Entomobryomorpha; family Tomoceridae; genus Tomocerus; species Tomocerus nigrus. The sequence continues at coordinate 10,757 of JABASI010003705.1, forward strand.
AGAAGTAAGCGTCTCTTTTCTCCTTTCACCATTACCAATCTATAAAATAAACTGTTAGGCTAAGCACGCAATTTGGGTCAGTTTCAGTTCCTGTCCAGTTCTGTCCAGGATGGCTAAACATGTTTACGCCGAGTTGTTGGCTTTCGCTGCGGTTCGCAAGTTGCTTAGTACACTCATCTAAAGCTCCCCTTATACATTCCCATACAATAGGAAAAGTATTATGTAGGAAAACAAAAACGAATTTTTGGAGCGATTGTGTTCTTCTCTATTGAATCTTTGGTTTGCGTGGCTAATTATTGAGAAATGGAATCCCCGTTGCCCCCTGTGTCTATCAAAAAACTAACCAAGGAAGCGTTAAAGAAAAATGAAGAGGATGATGAATTCCAATTCCCGAATGACAGACTGAGAGAAGGACGCTATTTGCCAAAAAACTTGAAAGAGGATAACATTAGCTATGTCCCAATTGAGGATTTCGATCCTCACTACGCTAATCAACAGGTAAAACATTTAACCTAATTGCAAAATGTAATTTCATCAATTTTTCCCAAGCTATTGACTTTTTTTCTCATTTCAGACATTTTGCGTGCTCGGCTACAAAGATCTCATATATAGATTCAGCTCATCGAATTCATTATGCATACTCAGTCCTTTGAACCTTCTCAGACGCTCCATCATTTATCTTCTAACTCATTGGGTTTTCGCTGCTTTCATTACAACTGTCGTGTTCCTTAACTGCCTCCTTCTTCTCTGTCCTATAAAATCATGGGGTCTCGCTTTAGCTGTAGAGTAAGTCCTGTTACAAATATTAATAAAATTTATTTAAAAGTACATTTATATTTTAACAGGTATCCTTGCAAAAGTATTTTTGAAAATGTTCTTTTGTCAATTCATGTAATACACTATTACTTAGTCTAATCTTTTTCAATTCAGGATCACATTCCTCTCCATCTATCTCATGGAGTTGATCTTCATTTTCATTGGCAGAGGAGCCTTTCTAGACCCTTTCACCGCACTGAGGAGTATATGGACTTGGATAGACATCACGGTCATTGTTTTGGGGTAACGTGAACCTTACTAGCCCATTTTGATTTCTATTTGAAGTAACTGCACAATTATTTATTTTATGCTTTCTCCGTCTTAAAATAAACAATTTTTCTTTACTTAACAATATTTTTGAATCTTAATAAATATCAAAGATAGTGTCACAATTGTCAAATACGCATTCATCGCAGTATAATACGCATCGTATTATACTTAACATTTGTTCCAAAACTCAAAAATAATGAGTTAATGAGTAATGACGTATTATTTGTGACTATTTATTCTTGTGCACATAAACGCAAAAGAAAGTTAATAGAATAAGGTCTTTTTGTAGGATTGTTGCATGTGGAACGCAGTCTGACAAGGTAGCAGGGCTAGCTGCGTTGAGAATACTCAAAGTTATTCCATATATTCCAGGTAATCAAATATTTATGTAAACAGCTATTGATTTCTAACTTTCTCTTGAATAGACAAAAACAGAGCAGATGTCAAGCTCAAGGTATTATTTATCAAGTGGTCTTTCTTTTGTCGTAACTGTTAGAATATTTCTATTTTTAGCTTTACGCGTAACTGCGGATTTCGTATTTGCGGTATCTCTGCAACTACTTGAAGTATTCTTGTACAGTATTGTGGCGATATCTGGATTTGCGATAGCTGGGATGCNTCTGGATTTGCCATAGCTGGGATGCATCTGTTCTCTGGCTCCTTGACCCAGAAGTGTATTGCAGATTTCTCATTAAAATCTCAAGATGATACAAATACTCTTGATGCATGGAGCAAAAATCCGGCGAATTGGCTTGTTGACAGTCACGGTATCGGGCATCACTCCGTATTTCCATACAAACTCTGTGGAAATGAAAGTGGAAGCATGTAAATACCCATACATTATAAAAGATGCCATAAAAGAGCTGGTGTAATTGAGAAAGCATTTCTCTTTAGCGAAAGTTGCATGGGGTGCTACTACAGCAAAAGAGAAAACTGCTTTCTCTACCTACTTTTAATGTATTAAACAGTCAAGTTTATTTGATTTGACTAATTATTTTCAGAAAATGTCCTGATCTGTACACATGCAACAAAGGATATGGTACAAATCCGGGCTTCGGCTACACAACTTTCGATTCATTCCCTTGGGCAGTATTTTCAACGATGAGAATCATATGCCAAGACACATTGGACGTTTTATATCAGCAGGTAACATTGTAATTAACTGTTTGGACCATTATTAATGCAAAGGTACTTTCACCTTTACCAATGTCTTTTCTCTGATCAATAGATATTAGAGACAGCAGGAGGACTCCCACGAAATACTCTGTTTTTCGTAAAGGCATTCGTACTGGGCACATTTACCTTATTTTGCTTTACTGTGGCGATTGTCGGCAAAGCTCTACTAGAAAGAAAAGAATATCCTGCTGATAAAGAAGAGACGTTTGAAGAAATGGGGAAGACTCCTACGGCAATTGTTCAAATGGACGAGGATGGAAATGTGGCTGGGGATGATACAGATGATAAAACAACCATATCTTCAATCGCAAATGTCTACCAAATAATCTGTGGTTGGAATTGCGACGTTTGCGTTGTCGTACGAGACAAACTGAATCTACTCATCTCACATCCAATCTACGAGTACATAATGATTTTCATAATTCTACTGGACATTTTTCTGCTCTCGTGCTATTATTACGGCATCGAATTGAGCAAGTCAAGAGACAGATTCTTGTACATAATGCAACTGGTACGTTAGTCAATTTCAAATTAAATAAGTTCGAATTAATTACTAATTTTCATTTAGATTGATCATTGTGCGCTCCGTTATGTGCCCTTTTAGGTATTCTTCAGTTTCTACATAAAGGATACCCTCTTAAAACTGATCGCTTTAAGTCCGAAGGTTTATTTCTGCGGTTGGTGGAACACATTCGATTTTTTCATTGCAATCTTGGCTATCATCAACACAGCGGCCTGGACAAGGGCCCTCCACAACATACTTCTGGTACGATCATGATAATATTGATAATTACACATTTTGACAAATGATAGAAACAAAACAATAAATGTTTTACATCTTGCAGCTAAGAATGCTAAAGTTGGTACCTAAATGGGGAGCGGCATCCTGGATGGCAAGAATAATGGGCAATTCTATAAAACGGTTCCATGCTCTCTTTGTATTCGTTTTCATGTACATGTTCATGTTTGCTTTGATTGGGAAGCACATGTTTGCCAAAGATTATGAAGGTTTGTCGACTATTTAATTACCTAACTTAGTTGCACCTAATTTGCTAAAAGCAAGTAAATATGCAAAAATATTGATATAATTTATTGTTATGTAATACAACAGAAAACAAAAAAGTGTTTCCGAACCATCAGATTCCTCGTTGGAATTTCTCAGACTTGTGTCATTCATTCCTCATGGTATTTCGCATTCTTTGTGGAGAGTGGATTGCTAGTCTATGGGATTGCATGCTCGTTGCAAGACAGTCTTGTCGGCTCTACTTTTTCTCAGCCGTCTTATTTGGAAATGTCATCTTGGTCATATTGTTTGCTGCTGTCATATTTTCAGCATTTGATGCCCTCAGATATGTTGACAGTATTCTCCATCCCAAAATGAGCACATTGGAATGGATGACCAGCGTTGTCCAGAAACTAAAGGAACAACCTAACTTGCTCAAGATGCAAATCAAAAAGAACAAAACGGCTCAAGAAGTTATCTTTGTAGAGATGGGGGATGGTACGAAACAATATTTTAAATATCCATTTTCGTTTTGCTTTCATGAATCATGGACCTATAATCCTGTATTAATTCGCAGACCCTGCTGCCCAGGCTGCTGATGAACCCAAAGAGGAGACCAGGAATCCCTTACAAAATTCATGGGAAGAATTTCAGGGATCAGCGAAAGCTTTGATGGAAAATAAATATTTTAATGGAGCTTCAATTCTTGTAATAGCTGCGTCGTCAATTCCTTTGGTATTAATGAATTAAATATTCCGTTGACAATTGTAGATAAAGCAAAAACCACCTAGCGTGTAATATTATTAAGAAATCTAATTGTGGTCCAATTGGAATTTCCCAGGCATTCGATGAAACTGTTCGTCAACCTGGAGCCACTTGGGGTTTGCATTATGCAGACATAATGTTCACGACTTATTTCTTGATTGAAGTGATGGTTTTGAAGACGGTATCTTTGGGCTTCATAAAATGCATTACTAGCATTGCGTGGATATTCGATTTCCTAATGATTCTGGTACTTATAAATTATTTACTCTCTCATATTTGCAGAGCTTGTATTTTCGGTTGTGTATGAGAATGAGGGTATATCGACATATGTAGCTAAAGTTATATCACGAAACTGTTTGTGATTACAGGAAATGATTCTGACCTTGGGATTCTATTTTCCTTATGGAGCGTCGTTTCCATCCAGAGGATATTTGTGCATACGTTGTCTGCGAGCGATGATGATGATTTCCAGGGTGGAAAGACTCAAGGTATTCAGATGCTTTAAAATGACCTGAGTAGTTAATAAATAGATGAATAATAATATTAGTAATATTATTATTAATAATATTATCATTAATTTCCATGAATCCAAGACATATATATAAGGAGTATTTCTATATAACGCAGGTTGTCGCTCAAGGAATTTACAATCAATTGAAGTTTATTTTAGACTTCATACAAGCAGGAATTTATTTATGGCTGGTTTTTGCCATCGTCGGTGTCCACTTATTTAATGGAAAATTCTTAGCTGTAAGTCCCGCACAGTAAAGTTATACTTAAATGTCTAACTATAATAATATTGTACAAAAATGTACTTATATCTAATACATATTCGAACATGCATGTACGAGTATTAGATTGATACATGCGAACGGAGTTTGTTTAACTAATGACTTTTTTCGAATTAAAGTGTATCGACAACAAAGGTGAAATCGTGCCTTACGAAGTGATCAAAAGTAAAACTG
>JABASI010003706.1:0-15744 GCA_019776505.1 Tomocerus nigrus
CAGAATTTCTCAGAGAACATGCCATACTTGTCCCACATGTAAGAATTCTACAAAGGAAAAGTTCAAATCAACTCATTGCATTCTCCTTTCCACCATTTCTTCTTCCTTTTTGACTTTATTCCTTATATTTCTGAAACAGAACTGACGGATACTGCGCTGCGTAATGTAATACAAAACTACTTTCTTATAAATAGCAAAATCTATATCCCTAATGCCTGTGTTATATACTTTGCTAAAATAACAGATTAGCTCGTATATTAACTTCCTCAATACTCAATATACATTATGCTTAAGCTTTTACTAAAGTATTAATAAGCTTCTGCGTCTGCGTCGCAGTGCTAATTATTCATGAAGCTAATTTCCATTAGTGCTTGCAAATATTATAATAACGTAAAGTGAAATTATAGTAAAGTGCCCATTTGTATTTACGAGCTATTACGTTTCTATATCCTGTATCGCTGTATCAGTAACGGTAAATATATAGCTAAAAGGATATTATTCCACGTTACCAATATCCCCTACTACTACTAGTCCCTCCACTTTCAATGTGATACAGAAAAAGAGAGCGAATTCGGCTTTTGGTTAAGGCTGACTTGACTATTTCAACAAAATCAATAGTTAGATAATACAGTAGAGGTAAAGACTTAGTTTAGATCCACCCTATATTCAATGTAGGATGGATATAAATAAAGGAGAGTAGGTAGTGTAGTAATTCCCCAAAAACATAATAAGCCCTGTATAAGTATATATATACATGTATACTTTTACTATATATATNCTTTTACTATATATATGAATATTTTACAACATTACCAGAAGAAGAAGATAATATTATAGCAGAATTGCATTTACTGAATTTAAGTCTTATAAAAAGGAGTAGGTAGATATTATAAAACTTGAATTGTTCTTATAGACACTTAGAAAAATCGGATATGTGCATATACTTAGTATAAGATATAGGATTAATAGAGGTGCATCAAAAAGGAACTAGAAAAATATGTATAGCCTAGTCTGGTCTAGAGTAGAGAGACAACAAAAAGCCAACAGGACTAGATACATCGGAATATTTCAGAGTTTAAGTAGAATAGAGAGAGAGACACACACACAGAGAGAGAGAGAGAGAGAGGAGGGTACGGTACACTCTCCACTGTATCACATAATATTATTACATTCAGTTACGTCGTTATACGCAATGGCTCCTACTAAGCTCTGTTATAAGTATAGAATGTTATAAGTATAGAGATAATGTCCCATGCCAGCACATACATATAGGTAACCAGCAGCAGAAAGGTTCGTCGCACTCAAAATAATCCTACAATGTTTTTGCTGCCTTGCCTTGGCTTGCTAACATGGCATTGGCATCCCTTGCACTTATACTTAAATCTAAGCACAGAGAACATAGTCATATACTTACATAAATACACTTTACTCCACTACATAGACATACTACACACACACACATAACTATTTTATATACAAGTATAGTGCATAGAACATTATAGAGCCCATTTAGACTCCGACTTGCTCTAAACTCTTCAAACAACTAGGGAGAGAGTGTGCTTCTCTCCGTTCTACAATATTTCATTGCATTGCTATTGCATTCCCTGCCTACTGCCTACTGCCTTCCCTCACTCACTTCCCTCACCGAAACAACGACTCAACTTTTGCCCATTCCTCCTTCTGCAAACTAAACTATCAAAACATCAAACATTCACAATACATCCCTATATCCCTACACATTATGCATAGTAGGTACATGTTCTTTTTATGCCCAGAACCATCATCTCATCTACATCACTAGCAGCCCCTACTCAATATATAATACAACTTTTTTCTATTCTTCCATTTTTCTTTTACTACGCTATAATACTACACAACAAGACACAACAACTAAACCATCTACTTTTATTAGCCATATTCCATATCTGTACTACGATGCATTGTGCACTGTGTCATAGCCATATCTATCGATCTACTTTTTACATTCCTTCAAAAATATTTACACTCAAAATTATATGCTTCCCACTTTTCAAATTAATCCTTATTCAGTTCAGGGTTCAGGTGCGTAAAAGTAATCTGGGAATTCGTACACACCTTATTGCACTTTTGTCAAATTATTTTATAGAATAAAGCATTGACATGACACATAATTATAAAACTCTCCTCTAAACATTACGGAATGGAAAAAAATTATGACTCTCATTATTTACACTTTACGATTTTTACGAACCAAATAAAATTTCCCAAGTTATCTACAATGCAAAAATATTTTATTTATTTATATTATTGCCTAAATATTATTGCTATAAGTAGTTAAATCGACAAAAAATGACTACAAATTATGCACATTATGCACTGCAAGATCTAAAATGACTTACCCATGCAAAAAGGCGACAATTAAAGTAAATAGGCCTATTACGTTAACATAAAATGCAATAAATGCGTGCGTGAAGCTAAAAATTAAATGTGCATCATCAACAGACAGTTCAACTAGAAAAGGACAAGAGGATTTGACAGCACACAACAACAGACACCCCAACTTCACTCACTTCATATAAATCTATAGAAGATATAATCATAAGTATCGAAAATATTGCCATTGAACATTGAACAGCATTCGAAGGATAGTACTTTAGGGTGACATTGCCAAAACAAACTATTAAAGCAGTAAAGTTTATTCTCTGTGATTTTAATTCCCCTTACGTAGCATTTTCAATGGCAATAGGAATATGTGTGTGTACTACCCGTCTGTATGTATCACACACACATATATGTACACTATAACATAATTCACATGTGCATGTGTAGGCAAGAGTGGTACGTTGACAAGACAGGCAACGACAAAACTGAATACAGAAGTAGTCGAGTAGATAGTGAATGAAGATCAACTTTTTCTCATTCTCTCCTAGCTACCTATAGCTACTCAAAGTGTTTCTTTGTCATTTCGATTGCACTTCTGTTGAATGCTGTGCATTTACATTATATCACTAGTAGCAAGTCTAGCAAGTAGAAGATGTGCCCTGTTGAGAGAGCCATGTTTAAATTCAGAGGCAGGCAGAACACAAGTTTCATATAATCAGAGTCATTATCACCACACACTTTCTTATTCCCCTTCCTTTCCTATACTCTCCAACTTTATACTATACGATTTAACTGCGGCACAAAAACTAGAGGAGGAAGTATCATGTGAATTGCACATTGCTCTGCCACAACTGCGTACCCTACAAACGAACCCTTTAAATCAAATCCCTTCCTTTTCAAACATGTGTCCAAGTCTATCTTTATAATCAACATCCGATCCGATCTTCCTAATCATATGACACAACAACATTAATTCTATATTAAGCGTTGATAAAGCTACTATCCTTATTCGATTACTCATTCTTCTATGTCGCTCTTTCACTTTCATTCAACTCAACCTTAATTCAATAAAAGCTAGAGATGTCATAATCGATTTTTGACGGCATTTTATCCTCTTGCGAAATGACACTCCCAAAATCTCAGTTTACATTCATTTTTCCTAATACTATGTCTAAATATTACACCATGACAAAAATACCGATTTTGCAAAAAAATATGGAAATACACAATTATACATTTCACCACGAAAATGCATGTATTCAATTGTACTCTTGGATTGGATCTACAAAAACCATTGAAAATTAATTTTAATAGCATGAAATGAAAACATAGGCAAAGGTGTCATAAGTCGAAAATTGACATAAAAATGAGCAAATTAGCATTTCCTTTTAGAAATTTCAAAATTATTTATTCTGTCCATGTATGCAGAAGAAGGAGTATTTATATAACGCTGTATTGGAAATCGGATGTAGCAAAAATAACAGAACTGAAATGAAACGGAATTAAATATTTGCAATGTACCACATACCACATGTCATCGCTCATTATTACAAACATTAGCAAAAGGATGAGCAAAATAATTCACTTATGTATACATAGAGTAACAGTAAGTTAGCGAAACTAAGAAAAAGGCCATTAATATTAATGTGTGTGTACCGTATCGAGTAAATAGTAAAGGCACTCAAAGACAGAAAACTGCAAAAATGAATGAAAGAGGCGTATTCTGAAGAGCGTGTACTCGTTTAGCAGTTAGTCAGCTCATTCTTGAAATAATAAATCATTGACAGTATATGAGTCATTAGTTGTTTAGTTAGAAAGTATACAGACAGACAGTATCATGTCATGTCATTACGGCATCATCGTCGGCATCATCATACACATAATAATACAAAACTTTTGACTCTTAACGATAACGAACAAGCATGACATACTTAATTGTACTTGCAGTATATGACAATGCACTTCATCGGCAAATTTCCTTGAAACTTTACGCTTAGCAATCATTTATAGAAATCTTATGACTGTGTCCCTATGCAGAATTATACATAAGGTAAACAATTAATTTAATATGTAATTTTCCATTGTTATATATTTAAGTAGTAGTAGTAAAATGCAATTTTACGCAATAAACATTTTATAAAATAAACTTTCAATTTATCTTTAACATCTTTGTTGGATTTTAGCATGTAGTAAATAAGTAGGAGCTTGTACAGAATGCACCTGCATGATTTCTTCAACGAAACCGGGCCGGAAATGCAGTTCCGCTTTCAGTCAGTAATAATAGTCTGCTAACTACTTTTTTAACGTTGATTGTTTGCATCTCTAATGTAGTATGAAGGCGAGAGAGCCTGTGAGTTGTTCATCTGGTGTGTGGCACACATTGTTAATGAAAACGAATTTTTCATTTTTCACACTATTAACTTTCAGCATTAATTCTCGGATTGTTCTATAAAGGAAGGAGATGATAAATAAAAGTGACTACGCACTACTGCACATTGCACATTCTAAAATATATCTGCATATATACAAACTATTCTATATAGTCACACATGAACATGTATGTAACAAGAGATTTATGTTAATCGTTCCACCGTTTCGTGAGGTCGTGAACTGACTGAATATCCATGATGTTTATTTGCAATGCATATATCCTTATCGATCATTGCTATTGCTAGTATTAGTATAAACAGGCGTTTACTCTCTTTAGTACTGTCGTTGTTTACTAAAGAGAACTAACTGATCGACCTAAAAAGGAAATAAGTTGATACCATTACCTTCTAGGGTCTGTTAAGAGAGTCAATCTATGAAATGAACAAAGGTTGTGGTTGTAAAATGTTTCTAAATATTATTATACCCTACCCTTTACTTATACGCATAGCATAAGAACGAATTCTAAATTCTAAACTACAAACATAAAGCAAGTCTAACTATTTGACAGAGAGTGTAAGTTAGATATAAATCTGCATGCTTAATCTCCCAGGCAGACATATATTGCTCATGCACGCAATGATTACGTATGTAAGTAGGTGAAATGTCTATCAAGTCCATCAAGCTATTTATAAAACCGAGTTTCTCGTTTTTAAACTCCATTATCCTTGACTTACGACTTTACGACTCCTTTCTGTAGCACTTTATATATAAATTCTAATTAGACTGGCTAAATTCAATTTGAATTCGAATTACGACAATTGTCTACATTTCACAAGCAATTAACTCACCAAAATAGAGAAGACAAACATCGTAAACGCAAAATGAGCTAGATAACAAAAGACAACATTTATGCCATTGAGAATTGCGAACGCAATCATTTTTAGCTTGTATTTGCAAAACGAAATTAAATAGGACCCTCCACTAACGCATAGCATGCTCATTTTATTTGAAATTAAAATCAAAAATAGAAATGAACATCAATAACAATGTCATTGTGCAATTATTTCATTAACTTTGCGTAAATTGTAAATTGTCCTTCTTAATCTAAATGAATTACGCTCACAATAAATAGCAAATGACAATAATATCTATATCTTTATAATTTTAGTAGATCGAGTTTTGATGATATATTTTCAATTTTATTTTTATTATTAAAATTGATAAAATAGTAGTGATGTAATGTTATAATATTTTGCACATGAAAGTCAAACTAGTAAAAAAGAACAATACGAACGCATAATATTATTTGGCTAGCTGTTGTAAGAAACGAATTTCTTTAGTTACATTACACCTTAAAATAGCAGATAGCATATTATTAAGGGATCGAAAAGATTACAAAAACTGGGATGGAATGTTTCAATGCAATCTTCAGTGGATCTTGATATTATCTTAGAATATTTTGTAGAAAGCTTCTTTAGGCAGTTTAGTTTACTAACTGGTCTATCTACATTTGTATTGTTTTGTCTTTGTGCAGCATAAGCATTTTTGTTAAAAAGTCTGCACGTAATAATGCGAACGTGCCTACAATTTCCACAAAAAGACTGGCTATAAAAATACACTACATCTATAATACAGAACTGTAGAAAAAAAGAAATCGTAGAGGTATGACTCTATAAAGTGCTACTTAGACTAGCTAGCTACATTCCCAAAGAAAGATTGTAAATGCTATGCGAATCCACACACGTTGCACTAAGCAAAATTAGAATAGGATGCGATTTTTTGTGTTCCGTGGATAGTTGCCAAGAATCGAAAAAGTAAACGATTGTCACTTGAGACTTCGCAAAGTGAAGTCGACTCGAGTTGGTCCAACATGTAACACTAACACAAACTTTTCATTGCATTTTCTCATTGTCAGTGTTATCCTGCTCTTTGGAAAACGACTACTAGTAGACACTACGAGATAGGTACTTTTACATAAAACACATTATTTATTATGTAGTAGTAGTATAGGTCGTAGCACCAGCTCAATAAACAAACTATCATGTTCTTATCTTCAGTTTTTTGCGTATCTATTCACTAAATGATACCATTTAGTTTTGAGTTTTGGCAGAATTTTATATATTGTATATTTTAAAAAGTATCGTATATCGGATAGCAAAGGTTACGTAAATATTGGAGGAGGATATTAAAAACTGCTAGTTAGTAGCTATACATTTCTTTTTCAACTGGCTTATAAGGATAATCTTTTAATGCTTCTTATTTATGTGACGATTTTCCTCAAGTTGAATGAAGGAGACAAAAAACAGATTAGAGTCTAAGTCTAGACATAATTTTGCTACTTTATAACTTTTAATCGACAGCCATCGGCGAAAGACAATGTGCCTTACCAAATTACCACGTAGTGCTTTCCAAATCTGTCTATTCATGTAATACTGCGAAATGAAGTGTCATTCAGATTCCTACTTACCATACTAGGAATAAGTAAAGTATTTTCTGACTCCATACTTAGAAACAGAGATGACATAGTAATGACGAAAATGTACACTTCAGATATAAATAATATCTAAAACCATCATATCAATCATCAAGAACATATAAATATTATGTCATTGTCGGACGGAGAATATAACTTTAATAAATTGCTTACTCTTAATTTGCACACAGGAAAGTATTGTGTGTTTTCATACATAGGTCAAAGTAATAGAAAGGTCACCCATTAAATAAAGACATTTGCAACTGATGCACTGATTTAATGTTTTATGTTATCTATGCGAGCGTATGTGATCGAGACATCGAGTGCAAATCCTTATCTGTATTAAAATCCTTTAGATGTTTATGAGCTAAACCAGCCGATGATAGACACATATCGGTAATATTACGATGACAAAAGAAAGCCATAATAGTATACAAAATGAGACTTTATGATATGAACGTAGGTGCAAACTTATATTCTAAGACAGTAATAAGTTTCTTTGATGTCTGAGATAAGTATTTGGATTTTTCGTGACACAGAAAAATGTGTATTATTCTACTGGCAGAATTGACTCCTTCAAATTACCTCGGCCTTGTTACGTGCATACAGTAAATAATTTACAACGATTTCTAAGGTCATACTCATTCCACGGCCATAATAATAATATGTCCATGAATGAACAGTATGTAATAAATTAGAAATTCCAGAAGAACATCAACTTACTTTAAACTAAATTGGAACTAGATATGATATTATTATTAGTGACTAACAAAGTCTGACTGAAATATATATCTGCGTTGCTGTACCGAGAATAGAAACATTATGGAAAGAAATTTTAATGACGAAAGTTTGTGAAGAGATAAAGTTATTGTGTAACAATAATAAGGAGACTGAATGAAGTATTGAAATATTCCCGTAAATATTGGACAAATGAACAACGTAACAGAGTAATGCAATACATATTACTTTAACAGAGCAGAGAGCATTATATTGAAGTTGGATAATGATTAATGGGTAATAGTAATAAGGAAAAGGAAGTGAATGGAACACAAACATAATACGTAATACGCATCTACAGACCATGACCTTACTATAGTGCGTTGCGACAGATTCTGAGAAATTCTATTAGACTCGACGTATAAAATGTTATAGATAAACTATAGAGGCATGTTATATTCTATGAAGTTGACAAATGAAAAAATAATTCAAGAGTCAAAATTGACACAAATATTATTGTAGAGTCCATTAAGTATCTTGTCCCAATTGGTAATAAATTAGAACACGGTTAAAAAAAGTTGACATTGAAATAATGGAGCATTGTTTTCACAATAAAAATAAACCTATATAGCACTTAGCACTAGCACACATTAAATTTTAATGCAACATTAAAATGAAACGCATTGCACTTTGCACTGCAGTATTTATAATTGCAATTTGCAATTGCACTAAGTAATTGCATTTCCATGTTCTATTAATAAGAGACTAATAATAATGTAGGATCTTATATTTATCTTAAAATGCATTTTATAATAGTGAGCATCATTATGCTCATGTTATGACACTGATTGAGGAGCATGTACACGAAAGAAAATTGAAAACTATCAGACTATTATATGCTACACTAAAGCTCAAAGTTTTGCCAATTTATTGTTTGTCACTGTGGGTCTGTCTGTATCTATACACCCCATTATCTATCACGTAATAAAACGAGGTCAATTATAATCTATGACATGAGACATGACACGAGCGGTTATACGTCGCTTGTAGTGCAAGTTGCTTTAGCTGAACAAATTGAGTCAATTTTAAAATTGAGCATGATGACCTAGCATCAATTTTGAATTTGTGATTGTGATAAATATCGAATCATTATTATTCATAACGACATATTCCCAGACCCAGAGCATCGCTGACACGATATTTTACACTACACACACACTACAAACAAACAATTACTTACACATCACATCGGTCTTAATGACAATGAAGACACACTCACTGGAGATAGATTAATGCATGACTTAGACTATTATTAATTACTTTTAACTCTATATTTATAGAGAAACGAAACTATAGTACGCTCTATCTATCTGATTCACTGATTTCATATATAATATTATGAAAAATATGATTATTTTGATTGATGCTTCTATTTCAAAGAAAATTGCATAATCATTTGCAAGATATAATCTATCTGATGATAACTCATTTTGCTTATTCTTTTAGATTACAATTTTTAAATAATAATTAGTAATTACTCCTTTCCAACTCAGTCAATTTTTCCATCGCATAGCACAAAGCAAAGTTAGCAAAGCCCTCATTCATAAAATATATTTAATTGTGACTTACTTGATCGTATCCACAATTTCCAACGCTCCATCGACACGATCCTATAATTATACGCAATTAACAATTTGTCTTTATGAATTGTCAAGATATTTTAATGATTCTATAACTATTTCCCTAAAAGCATAGCCATATCGTGAAATTAATGCCTAAAATGCATTCCTGAAGGCAAGCACACATTAAAATAATTAAAGGTGTGTCATTGAATTGACATATTCATAATACGAATAATATAAATGTCATCAGGTCAGTCAAAATTCGTAGGCAACTATAAGGATTTAAAACTGACTTTCCTGAATATTAATTAATAATTAAATGAATGAAATATATTAACTATTTCTATTTTAATTACCTTTCCGCTGCCGTTTGTAAGAGGCCACACATAAACAGCAGGTTCAGTCCCATGAACCGGACTGTGCAACCGAAGTTCCAGTGCCATTATTGTCAAGAAATGTGCAAGTGACAACACTGGGCCAACAATAAAATAGTTTCCGTTTCCCTTCCACGTTCCCTATCCTTCGTTTCGCTACAGACCGTCTGTAAAAAAATTAAAAAATTAATGCAATTTTTGTTAACAATTGATATTTGATATAATTTAATGTGTATTTTTATCCTTCCACACGTCGCACGTTCACAATACAAGATTATTATTGTCCGAACAAAGTTCCCAGTCCCCATCATAATTATTATTATGTCTTAAAATGTTAAAACTTTGAAAAATGCTGACCGAAAATTGATAGATAGTAAATTGATGCTTTTTATACTGTACTTTTTAAACCTGTATACTTTTTTAATAATTGTTTTTTTGTTGTCAAAATATTTTGGACGTACCTGCCATTTTGTATCGAAACTTTGGTATTTTAATCAATTATTGCACTTTATGGCTTATTTTATTCAGTGTCAACAACAATGGACCAATAATAATAGCTTGTTCATTGTTGACTTTTTCGACAAACTAGTGCATAACATTTAACGAATTTGAATTTAGCGCGTTCTAAAATAGAAGACTGAATAGTGAATACATGTAAACTGATGTAAACTGCGACAGTAAAACATCCAAATTGTTCAAGCACATGCGCAAATAAGAAAACACGTGGTTAAAAATTAATCCGATGCTATTTCGATTTTGATTTATTAACTTTCACCACGGACAGTTCTTCAACTTTCACCATAAAAGCGAAACTGATTATGGAATTTGTCAGTAAGTTATTTCGTGTCCGTTGGGTCATTGGGCCAAAATTGTTTCACCTCCTTTTCTTGGGCCAGAATGTTCGGTATATAAATTATAAATCGGGTTCCGGGTGGGATAGAAAATACTTTTGTTTGATTTTGAATTGATACAATAATGTTACTTGTCAAAAATGAAATCATTATTGGGTATTTTAATCAAACTTTCTTATTCTTATTTATATTTATTTTCAGAAAACACCTGCCACCTGCTTATTTGCTGTTGTTCGGTTTATTCATTAAAAGCGTGTCAGTGTAGATTTTTAAATGTTAGCATTAGTAATTGCGTCAAAATTAAGAAAACCTTTACTTACCTACTTAATTGTAATAGGAGCCTTGAATTCGCGTTATAAATGATGAACGAAGGAAGTAAACAACCAACAATATTATAATATAAAGCGGATATTCCTGAATTCGGAGTCGGTTTGCAAATTACAAACGCACTGCCAACTAAGGAAACCAATGGGCCATCAGCCTTTTAATTTTGGAAGGTGAACTTCAACAACTTTTGACTTTCTAATCACTTACAAACGAAAAACAAAAGGATGGCGCAACGAAAAAGGCCAGACGTTAACAGAAAAAACAGGAAATAAAATTTTAACAGGGTAAACACATTTCACTAACTACACTACGCGGAGGGATTTTTTCCCAATTAAAGGTGACCGTCGTCAAAAAGTCCAATGCATTTTTTCTGTAGTTATTTTGCCACAAGCAACACCCAAGAAGGTATTAAAAATTATATATATGATGATAACGCTTGTTAATTTGAAAACACCGGATTTTCCCCGTAATATTGTTAAATCTTGGGTAAAAAGACGGGAAAAATTGTTATCAATGCTCTTTGAATGTAGAAATAGGTGGGCATTGTTGTATTTGTGACGTTAATAACTGAATTTGATTTTTGCCTATTATTTTCGAAGAATAGACAAAATTGGAACTTGTATTGTATTGACGATGTAAACTGACGATCAGATTCACATTTCTATCAATGTTAGTCCTCCGTGACATTGTGGACAATTTGAAATTTAATGCATTATCTTAAACATTTTTTTATGTAGGTCAAGAGGAATAATTGTGGACTAATGAATGGATAATCCACCCGGGGGAAAAAGTTTTTTGATTGTGGCTATTGATGGTGATCATTTTGTTGTGTTGTGTATCTCCGTCCAACATTCCCAATTAACGTCCTGTCCAGGAAACCATTCCGTGGGCAAAAGCTCCTCGAAGCCACTTGAATGTGTCACATTTTAACGTGGCTAATTTACAAGTGTCGGAGTAAATTGAAATTTGGTTTTGAAAACTGGAGAACTACCTAACCCGATATTATAACCTAAGAAAACCAACATGAACACATACACAACTGACAACAGAACACCACCACACCGCTCTCACTGTAGCCACAACCTACACTGTAAATGCTATCAAATTGAATGCAATGCAAAAAGGCTTCAAAAGAAAACTATAATCCAAAAATCCAATGCTACGGCTCGGGTTCATCGTATTCCCATTCTTCCATCCCTTTAGCAAGATACAATGCACTCTTCCCAAAAACACATCTTCTCGTCAACTGCCCAACTTTGAAAAGCCCAACTGGCCCAATGCTCACCATGTACAGAAATGTATAGCATGTAGTTGGCAAGTTGGGTTAGGGAGCCCAGCGCCTAAAATCTCCAGGTTACTCTCGCTGTTATTTTTACACAGTCACTATGCATCACACCAAAATATTCTTTTCCGAAGCACTGTTCCTCCAAATGGATACGCCTTTAAACAATTATACCATATGGACTTCGGTGGAGCTTGAGGATGGCTTACCAATGGAAGGACGTCTTTTACGAGCTTCAAGCTCTGCCTTCAACCGTCTTTTCTACAATTCTACATCGATATACTTACCTCAGCACCTCATGTCATCCCAAAGTTGAACCAACAGAAAGAGCTAATCGTAAGCTTAACCACAAGTTTCATTCGTCTCGTCGTCGTGTGCGTGCTTAGACGGAATATCTCTCTTCAGCAGCGGAAGGACTACCAACATGAACATTCATGAACCTTTCCATTTGGCTGAGGAATCTTCTTCGTTGCATGTCTAGTCGTCGTATCCCCTCGTCTTCCCACAACCATCCAACATACAATGCTATACAGCAATCATAGCCGGTATTCATGTGATATAACGCTGCACTCGAACGAACCAAAACATTCATACCTACTTAACCGTCTCCCCAAAGGTTGCTGGCGCTACATCTCGGATCTTTTTCACGATCCTCATCAAGGATTTACTTATTCTGAACGTTGGCCGACAGACGGTGATACAGAGTTAACTTATGAATGGCAACTACTACTGCTGAGCACTCACCTTATCATTAAAATCCTCGTTTTAGAAAGCAAAGTTTCTATCTTTCCCTGTTTGTATTTTGTTTTGAACAAATCTCTGATGTTTATAAGGGATACATGTGTAAACATGAATCACTGTCACCGGGTGTGACATGTAAACAATAATAGTTTTCAGAACTGGAGCTTTGTGATACAAAAAATTATGACTTTTTTAATGTTATAATGCGGAAGTAGTACAAATGTTTGGCCAAAGGTTAGGGTTATGTTATTATAATTTGCTTTTTTTGCTTCCTAGAATTGTGAAAAAAGTATGTCATGTTATTGTTATGCAAATGATTTGTTTTTAGTTTAGACTTGGTTAAAATTCAATTTAATACTTTTTACGCTCTCTCAACTTCAGTACATTGCATATAACATAACACGTTTTTCGAACACTGGATATAATCCCCAATTCTATCCCGTAAAGGGTAAGAGTTTTTATCTACCTTGCGTCATGCTTTATATTAAACAAATACACATTACACATTTAAAGCTATAATTTATTATAGCATCAAAATTCTACTCAGTATAATTGTGTTACATTGTTTCAAATTAAATATACAACCAAAAGAATTACATTTAATTATTGTTCAATGAGTAGTTTCATTTTACAGGGTTCATTACTTGTTATTTGTTCATATTTTCTCTTTTTACTTAGTCAAGGCCCTAAATAATTATAATTTATAGCTATAGTAGTTTCGTAGTAGTTGTAATTGTATTTATTTGCTTTAACAATGCATTTTCATTACTCTTATTCACAATTAATACTTGTTACATCTATATACAAACAAATGCACGACATAATAATCTCATTTAGTAATGGCTTTTAAACATATTCGGTTAATTAAACAGCATACAATGTTGGAAATTGATTAGCTATATACCTAATAGTAGAGTATACAAACAATAAATATCTCACAGGTTGACAACATTTTACTAAAAGAAGGTGTAATAAACTGAGTTTGTCTCGTTTTATATGTACAGTATAAAAAGCTCTTATTCTACACGCATAAATAAACTAACTTTAATACTATCTGTCAATGTACTTTCTGTTACAAAACAAAAATTGTATCATAAAGCTACTAGCGCTGGGACATGTCTTGGGGATACGTAAAAATACCTAACAATTATCACTTTACTATTTAGCTCTTACCACTTTAATAAATAGCTACCACGATAAATATAATAATAATGAATCATACCATGAACACAAAGTTGTCGTACAAATAAAAATAAAATGATTTACATACACGTATTTATTACGCATTATATAAGTGCGTAGTATATCTAATTATGACCTCTATACAATGGAAAACCATATAATAAGCGAAATAGAAACCTGCACAAAGTTTACATTTATGTACTATTATTTTTTCTCTTCAAAAAAACAGAGGTTTTTCGTTTAGTAATACTTAGCTGGTACCTCTACAAACACAATACACAAGCAGGAAAAGACTGGCAACTCTTTTTTACAATTATTGGCAATAGTGGAGGAATAGCTTTAAATTTTTAAGATCCTTAACACATTTTAGCTTTATAGGAGTTTATTAATATTGATTTTTAAAGTGGTGTCAGGATGTAATAGTTACTATTTGAAGGAAATACTATATCATTATTTATTTAATTGGTTATTATTTGCCAATAATTTCAATTAGTAAACAAAAACTTCGCATAGAATGGTGTTGAATATTCTGTCCCATCGATTTGGTACTGGAGTGGATTGGATGTAAATATATCGACCTTTTACTGCATTGTCGGCACAATCAAATCTCAATTTGGTATGAAATAGTGCATTATTAGATCTTGAAATGGATCCACATTTAGGTTCACCTTCAATATCCGGTGAATCCAAACGAGCTTTATTGCTGACATACACAGTTAGTCTTTCCAAGTTGAATACGTAGTCTCGGTATGTTGTCACTTTGTCTGCACATATAAAAACAATAATTAATATTTATTTCACATTTATTTTTTGTAACCTATTATTTATTACTACTTAGATTGATTAAAACTTACCCTGACCATCGCCTTGCCAAGTGAGAATCACAACTCCAGTTATTTCAGACTTTCTCCCTAAATCTACCATCCAAATAGGATTTTCAGCATAGTAATTGTCCATTATTGCACATTTCGGTAGCAGAATATCTTCACTTCCATCCACAGCTTGAGATGCGTGTCCATATTTCCAATCTTTCCAAAAATGTCGCTTGTCATTTGACCAGATTTCCTTTTTATATGCCATATTCTCCACTGCCAAAATACACAGCAATAAAACAATTAAAGTTAATACTTATCCGATGAATACTCGGCAATTATTATTTTCATAGTATGCTCTGACATGGCTCTGACATAAAAATGAAATTATAAACAGGGGCTCTAATTTTTTCTACCTACAAATAGTATCAGCTTCCTTGAATGGAAGTGAAAGCACATAGTGTAATGAAAAGTGTTTTATGGAGAAAAGAGAAAATTAATCCTAAAATGAGCATACATGAGTGAAAGCATAATATTCTGCAGTTAAGTACACATTGTTTTAAAGAGATAAATAAGGCATCTGGATTGTGTTAATTGATAATAAGGTCATAGCATAATTGTAATTCAATAAA
>JABASI010003707.1:0-15744 GCA_019776505.1 Tomocerus nigrus
GTTTTATTATATGTTCCATTATTTTTGATAAGTCAGAATGATGAATTAAACCGTTTTGAGAAAAGGGAATTATGAGATTGAGGTATTTAGCATATTATTTGTTTGGGGAATAAAGGAGAGAATAAGCTTTAATTAAAACTTTGACATTATGCAATAATATCTACAACCTACTGTTGTAGGTATTATTTTTTGAAAGCTCTAAGATTTGTTTTACATTTTTATGTCTTGGTAGGGAAGTAAGAATGGATTCATGATTCATGTCATGATGAGATTGAGAAAACTGTGAGAATTGAGAATGCATGGGAATATGGGATAAGTATCGCATTGTCCGATTAGAACTTTTTAGGATATGGCTAAATCTGATACCTACTAATGTAAAATGTAAGTAACCTAGCCTAACCTGTAGGCGCTAGGCAGGGCGCTACAACTAAAAATACTACACTCAGCATCAACACGCACTCACGTTCACATACACAAGGCGCAGCTCGTAAGCTGCTTGCTTTGCTATGCAAAAATGCAATGCAGCAATAGTAGTGCATAGAGAGGTACTATGTATACTTTGTGTGTGTATATAAAAAAGATACGATACGCGAAGCGTTTCAGTTTAGTTCGTGTGATATAGATAGGGCAGGATAGGCAGGGCATAGAGCCATACATTTATGTGTATGATCGTGTATGACTGACTCTGTGTGTGAGCTGCGTGTAGTGCGTCTTATAACCTTTCAGAAAATCTAGCACAGAGTAAATGGAGTGTATGCATTTATAAATCTATAGCTACTTCCTCGTTCCAATAATTACGAATTTTAATGATTTCTTCAAAGTCAAGCTACATTTTCTCGTTGATTAGACGCCATTTAAAAATCATTGCATTATTTCACAAATTAAGTTTTCCTCAATTCAAATTTCCTGAATTTTCAAGGACAGATGATTAGAATCTGGGACTTATTTGTCATTATTTGTGAAGTGATTAGAGGAGGTTGATTTTGAAATTGGGTTTAATACATGAATAACAATATGGTGCGAAAGGGTAATGGTAAAGTACTCAACTTTCGTTCTGGTTCGGGCATTCTAGGTTGAGTTGAGTGAGTTGAGTTAGTTTTGTTACTGTTAGTTGATGATGAACAGAGAAGCAGAAGAATCATCTCTGGCGGTGGTCATCTCTCTCATCGTCGTCAGTCGATTCTTCTTCTCCTAGGACTCGTCCTAGTCGTCCTCGTCCTTTTCCAAAAGGTAAGATATAAAAGCTACCCCACACCACACACAATCAACAATATCTATTCCTCGATCCACTAACTGTATTGTATAATGCTTGTTAACTAAATGCTATAATCGACAATAAATATAGCCATACATGTTGAAACTGAAATTGAAAGGATGCGAGAGATGTTCTTTTCAAGGCTCTATTTTATGTTTGATCATCCAACTTTTATGTTTGCGTTATTGGATTGCTATTGACTCTATGCCTCTATTCAATTCACTCGTTCTTTTAGGTGTCTTTGACTCAAAAGGAATTCTGACGTGACGTGACCAACTTCTACATTCGTGAATCCTCGCACTTCCCTGCTAACACCTAAAATTCCACTTCGTTTTCCGTCTAAGCAATTTAGTGAAAAGAATTCTTCTCGCGTCGTGGATATTATGTGACTGTCAACTGTGTCCAAGAAGACGGCTCTGGTGTGTAAAAGTGGCAAAAGAGGATAGTCTTCGAAGAAAAACTATAAAAAATGACAAAAACAGAGTTTGTCGTTTAAACAATGTGATCAGTGAAAGATTTAATTGAATACACACAGTTTATTGTTTTTTGAAATTGAAAATGTGTGTCCCAATTGGGAGTTATTAACTGGTGAATGCGTGTAAATTATTATTAGGATTAGTAAGATTAGCTCAAAGTGTCAAATCTGGTGACTGACATCATCAGGACATCTAATCCAATGGATTTGCGTCTTTAATGTGATCAGGGCCTAGTAATTTCACTGCCTTTTGACGCCTTCAGCCTTGTGTGCATGTAAAACGGGAAGAATTACCTTGGAAAATACGCTTAACTCAGAAGACGCTGACTTGGTGGATTTTCAACTAGTATCAGTATCGTATTTATAGTTAGTGAGCAAGTATTTTTTATTTTTCGCTTTGCCTGGTAGCCCTTATCGGGTGAAAAAGTATCAATTATTGGTGATTCGGAGCGGTACGGTGACTACGACTACGGCGGCAGGACGACGGAGGGCATGAGATACCCAGGGAATGACGACGGTGGCCCCGGCTCCGTCAGTGGCAGTGGAAATGGCCCTGGAGGAAATAAAGAAGATTCTAAACCCAGATATTCAATCCCGGGTATTTTGCATTTTATTCAACATGAGTGGGCGCGGTTCGAAATGGAAAGAGCCAGCTGGGAGTTGGAAAGAGCGGAATTGGCTGCTAGAATTGCATTTCTCCAAGGAGAGAGAAAGGGACAGGATAATCTAAAAAATGATCTGGTCCGCAGAATTAAAATGCTCGAATATGCCCTCAAGCAAGAAAGGTAATTTTCCACAATTATTCCATTCATTCCATTAAAAACGAAGTGAAAAGAAGTCAATTAATTATTTTTCGTTCTTCCATTTCACAGGGCAAAGTATCACAAATTAAAATTCGGTTCAGACCCAGCCGGGGATTCAACAAAGCCACCAGACTTGGAACCCGAACCGCCAGAATTGCAAACGGCGACAGCCACAGATGAGCCAATCACATCTCAAGTTTCTTGGCGACAGGGTCGACAACTTCTTAGGCAATATTTACAAGAAATCGGTTATACGGATACTATTATTGATGTCAGGTCGAACCGAGTTCGGTCCCTTTTAGGACTTGAAGCTCCCGAACAACAACCTCAGCAAGAAAATGGCAATAGCGAAAAGCGCCCGGCTGTAGAACAAGCAAGAAGAGCTGCACCTCCGCCTAAAAAAGTATGCCACCGCCCGCATTCTCGTTACTATTTACTACCACATTGGAATACATTACTGACTTACAGATCAGTCAGTTACTTTTAAAGGCTTGTTCGTGGGAGTAATTGTTATTTTTTTCGGGTATTTGCCTAGTCGTTAGCGGAAGCCATGATGCTGGAAGCAGAATCAGCCGTGATGGCTAACTTTGACTTTTTATCCGGTGGGATGGACGTAGACGATGATGATGACATGGGAGATGACTTAGACGATGTTGATGATGAATTAAAACAACCCAAACGAAAAGTGCGCGTAAGTTTTGTAACTCTGCGTGTAAAGTGACGAAAAGACACAGTAAACTAAATGGATGTCTAATTATTAAATCCCGGATTATTTATCTGGGCATTGAATTTTAAAAAGTATTAACAAATGGAACATTCCCAATTCTCAATATTATCCATCAATCATCAATCCATGTATTTATTAGACAACAATACTTTTTAAATTGTTTATAATTCCTTTTGTCGTATTTTTTATGTGACTAATGTCTTTACATGCAGATTTTACAGAATCATTTAAACTTTTCTAAAATTAATTAGTTATTTTATATTGTGGGATTCGAATGAAATGAAATAAAATTGCTTCATTTAATTACAAAAGGGAATGGCGGATGAAGTAGATGCGGAGACTGAGGAAGTTCTAAATGAGTTCAGTTTTTTGGGAGCTGAAGAAGCAGCATCTGCTGACAAGTCAGACGGAGAGTGGAGTTATTCGGCTTCAAGGGCTGATGACGTTAGTCTAGGAGAACTCGCCCAGTTAACTGTCAATAATGATGCGGACATAAATATGGACGTGAGTTATTTAATGGGATCTTATTCTTCTATTTTTATAACCGGATATTTTGGCATTTTTTATGATTTGTCGTGTTTTTAGTGTAAATTGATATATTATTGACTCATGATATTACTAGAATACTAGAAATGAAAACCACATCCATAATATTTTAAAATTGAAATAGAAAATGCATTGATTATTAAACATTAAACCATTAATTTAAATGGTTCTTTCTTTCTTATTTATTTTCTGCGGTTGAGATTGTATACACGTTTTTTTATCTGAGGTCAAGCTCAGCATTTTATGTTTTATCATTTTGGCTTACCATTAAATGATTGTGGGAGTTGCGAGTTGTGGTAATTTTTTGTTTCTTTCCGATGTTTGTATATTAAATGATCAACCATGTACTAAGTAACGTAGTTTATAGCTTAGTAGCAATTTGGCAATAGCTTTTGTCAGGAAATGATTGTTTAATTATCATTTTCTATAAAGCCGCTGCCTAAAAAGAGATTCAGGACGTACTGCCCTTAGCTTTTTTTATAAACTAATGTGGAATTAAGTCCAGGTACAGTCAATTTCGTGTCAAGAATTAAGACATGGCCTTTAATTGAATATTGTAAATGACTAAATGATTGGAAATGTGCCTATGTCCAAAGCGTAATTTGTTAATTAGGTATCTACTTCGTAAATGTTGATGATTATTATGATAAAATTAATAATATTATAATAAAAAGGGAATGAATGTTAATTTAAAAGGTGACTCTGGACAAAGAAGCTTTTCGTAAGACGTGGATGGCAAAGTATACACTAAGAAGTCATTTTGACAGCGTGAGGGCTCTGGCATTTCACCCAGTGGAACCTGTTCTGGTCACTGCTTCTGAAGATCATACTCTAAAGCTGTGGAACCTTCAGAAAACTGTTTCTGCGAAGAAGTTAGCCAATCTTAATTGAAATTATGACAATATTTGTCAGTTTTGATTCAATATTTAATTTTAAACTAATTACTAAACGAATGTGGATATCTTTTCAGGAATGCGTCATTAGATGTGGAGCCTCTGTATACGTTCAGGTCCCACAATGCTGCTGTAACATGTCTTGTCATGAGCTCTAGTGGTGAGCAAGTTTACTCAGGAAGTGTGGATGGGACAATTAAAGCATGGACCCTTCCTAGTTCAAATATCGACCCTTACGATTCTTTTGGTACGTCTATAAAATGAAATTCATTTATTTTTCATCATAAAATCTTTCTTAATTGTGATTTAATTAATAAATTGTAATTTTAAAATGACATTCATTAATTTTTGATCATAACATATTTCTTAATTATTTTTTAATTAATAAATTGTAATTTTTATTTGATGCAGATCCTGGTATTTTGACTCGGTCAATGACGGACCACAAAGACGCAGTTTGGGGTCTCAGTTTACATAGTCAAAAGCAGCAGCTGCTTTCATGTTCAGCTGATGGGACAGTGAAACTGTGGGATCCATCTTCCAAGACGCCTCTTTTGGAGTCGTACTCTTCCGACGTCGGTTCGGATGGGAATCCGACGGCGGTGGATTTTGTGCGGGATGAGCCAGCACATATGGTGGTAGCTTACGATGCTCAGTGTGTCATTTACGATTTGGAGAGTAAAAAGCAATTGGTGCGTTTCGAAAGTGAAGGGATCGGCGGCGTGAATCGTGTCATCTGCCATCCCACTTTGTCACTCACGATTACAGCTCACGAGGATCGTCACATACGATTTTGGGACAACTCGACTGGGAAAATGCTCCATGCTATGGTTGCTCATTTGGATGCTGTCACGTCGCTGGCACTCGACCCTCATGGACTCTATCTTCTATCAGGAAGTATGTCCTTCATTCATTAATTTTTTTATCCTGCTCATTATTCGTTTATTTTCCCTATCGGGGTCAATATGCTAATTTCAACGAATATTTGCCATATTTTCCAGTTATTTTGTCTAATTATTAGCTTTAATTATGTGTAATACAAAAATGAAAACCAGTTGACGAATAATTATTATCATTTTTGTTATTTTTGAAACTATTCTCTGAGAAATTATGCCCTCCATTTTTTGTAGTCATTCTTGAATTTCTTTTCCCCTCTCGGGGTCAAGAGTCAAGATTCCCATTTCAAAAAATATTTACAATATTTTCCAGTTATTAGCTTTAATTAGGAGTAATACAATATAAAAACCTTTTGACAAATAATTATTATCATTTTTGATATTTTTGAGACTTATCTTCTCTGAGAAAGTATATCCTTCAGTTTTTTCTACTCATTCTTGGGTTTCTTTTTTTCCCTATCGGCCTCAAGAGTCCTTAAACTATTTCAACGAATATTTTGAGTTATTTTATCAAAGATTTAGTTTTAATTATCTTTAAGGAAAAATATAAACCAATTGACAAATAATTACTATTATTTTTGTTATTTTTGAGGACATTTTAATTTTTATAGGTAAAAATAGTAGTATATGTTAGCTTTTGGACTTTCAGTTAAATTATCGGTTAGCTGTTTTGTATTCGTCGAAAAGTAATTTGCTGCTATCGAGCGTTTGTTGAACATGTTGTAATAGGAGAAGGATATGGAGCAATCAAAATATAAAAGTGTGATTAATATTGCGTGATATTGTGCGATTGCAGGTCATGATTGCAGTGTTCGTGTATGGAATGTAGAATCTAAACAATGTTTGCAAGAAATGAC
This sequence comes from Tomocerus nigrus, assembly GCA_019776505.1. Lineage (NCBI taxonomy): Eukaryota > Metazoa > Arthropoda > Collembola > Entomobryomorpha > Tomoceridae > Tomocerus > Tomocerus nigrus. Next base: position 6,453 of record JABASI010003707.1, read on the forward strand.
AGCGCATAGGAAGAAATTCGACGAGGCCATTCATGACGTCGCTTTTCATCCTTCCAAACCGTACATTGCATCCGCTGGAGCAGACGGCCTAGCCAAAGTCTACATCTAATCTACATAGTGTGAATAAATACATAATTAATTAGCTAATTAATTAGAGATGAGGAGCTAAGTAATAAGAAAGTAAAGAAAGGAAAATAATTCTTCACTGTCTGGTCTGAACTTTTAAACTAAAGATAAGGTTGATGAGTGTTGAACCATAATAATTGTATCTGATTTATGATTAAATCTAAAAGCAGGTACCTACATACATCATACGTCTGTAGATATCCAATAATAAATAACAACAACACAATATTGTAATACACCTACCTATTATACCTACCTATTACACGTACATTATACAATACATAGAAAAAAAACGTTAATTAAATCTACAGACTACTATACTACACATACAACTGCGTACTATTATTATTATTGTTATTATTATTACAAAGTAACAACCGAGTCCCGTTCGGAATTGGGTTCACCTAATTTATTTATATTTTTTGTTCAATTATTGTCGCTAGTTGTGTGTGTGGACGATAATTAATTGTAATTTTGCGGATTTTAAATAACTCAGTTTACTCAGTTATTTATAATAGTAGCTCGTATATAGAATAGATACTCCTCCGTGAAATGTGTGCTAATATTTACTACAAGTTAGTAAGAATTACATGAGAATGTCAAAAAGTTGACAGAAAGCACAAAAAAAGTCGGGAGTTCTGTTAAATATTTACAGAATTAATTAAAGTAAAATGCTACTAATTACTACAGTTCATTTCTGTTGTATCTTTACAGTTGTTATTTTGTTTTTTTTGAAAAAGTTGAATTCAAAAATAGGAGTTTTGTTGATTTAATTACATTTAGCGTGTAGAAAATGAAAAAGTGGATTTTTGTGAAGATATTTAGTTCCCCCCGCCAATCTTCACAAAAATTTCACTACTATATAAGCGAATAAGCGAAAAAAGCGACTAGAAACTAAAATCACGCTACTACTACATACATACAACATTACAATTTTACAGTACAGAATAAATAGAAGTCGACAGTATCACGAAATGCATGTTTATTAATATATTCAGTTCAAAAACAGTGAAACTCGATTACAGGTTACATTAATTACACATTATTAATTACGTGCGTTATTTAAAGTAGATGTACAGGATATTATTATGTTGATGATTTACATTTAATTACTTATTGCGCTAGAAGAACTAATAAGAATTAAGACATTATACTTACATATTATAATAGCTACATACTATTATACACTCTACTACTACAACAAAGCTGTACAGGATTTAAAAAAGCAGTAATAATAATTAAAATATGTTTTCGTTCATCATGTAGAGCTAAAGTATACAGTTCATGTTATATTATAATTATTATTACAACAATTACAAGGATACCGGTCATTTGAACGCGTATTATTAACTACGAAGGAATTTAAAGCTCTAGATTTACTTAAATACCAAGCTTATACTTTAGTGAAATGCTTTAGCGTCAGCTAATAATTAATTCAAAACTAACTTATTGACTATTTAACAATTGCTGTAATAAATAAAAACGGAGAATAACAGTTAACAATAATAAACGATAACCTAATAAACAGAAAATACATACAAGTAGATAATAATATGTTAATTGATGTGAATTAGATAATTACGTTGCAATGAATCTTCGTTATCTATAGAGAGAGATTAAAATAATATCTGACGAGGAGGCTATACGCTGTATAATCAGCTAATATTTAATCGGTTAAAAAAAACCCATTAATTATTATTTAATTAGTAAAAATACGAAATAATATTATAATAGTCCTGTCTTGGATTTTTTTCCTTCTTCAGTTTGAAATTATATTTAAGCTTTACTCTTTTGTTTGAATTAGTTCGCAAACAGAGTCGTAATTTGTAATTAATTTATGTTATTATTTAAGTTGTGAGTTTTAAGTGAATGCAATGCAGACGCATGATGATAAGTGTTCAGTTGTACATTTAGAAAGAGAGTACACGTGCAAGAATATACATTGTAACTTGTAATGCATATTATTAGAGATTGTGTAGAATTGAATGTGTTTTTTTTGAGTTTATTAATAGTAATTGAGTCGTGTCACGTCAAAAATTATTGTGCTATTACGTTAATTGCTATAATAATTAATACTGTTTGGATTTACACGATGATGATCGCAATTTACTGTTTTTGATTGTTTTCAAGCTGATTGTTTATGATTTTTGAATGCTACTTAAATAAGTTTGATCGCAGATTATTTATTAGGGAGTTTGCGTTGCGAAAAATGGTTAAATTTGAAAATTAGAAATTTTAATTTATAACATTTTTAATTTTGAAATGATTTTATTAATGTTATAAATGAAATTTTGGAAATCTTGTAAATTCTATAAATTTCCGCAACGCAAACTGCCTATTATTTGATGGGGATGTGAAAAAAAAGAATTTTGATGTGAGGAGGCAGACGTGGGCTAACTGGCAATGAATAATGAATCTGAGAGTCTGATTGAGTTTGAGATAAGAAGCATAAATGAAATATCTTCGAAAACGGTTCACAAAAACGAAATTTTCTGTTTACACACTAAGTGAAAGATTATATTATTATTATAATTAGCTGCTATAATATAAAGTTAGAGTATTTAAAGTAAGATGATGTACATTTTATGCATAGCTACATTAGTAGAGAGCATAATATCTCGTGTCACTGCTGTAGTATTACGTTTTTCTTTATGTGTACCTATACCTATTTGAAAGAATGGGGCAGGAGGCGGAAAGATATATTATTCACATAATATTATGAATGAGTATATAAACCTGGGACAGAAATCAATGATAATTGATCAGACCGAATGAAATGAAAAATAAAAAGCATGGGCAATGCATGTTTACTTAACTATACAAGTCTTGGCATTTTAGTACACGTTTCTACAATAACAATAATATTATTTTAGAGTCACTTCCATTAGAATATTTGCGAATTGTTGTGTTGTGACTATTATTGACATAATCATTCATACGTTAGTCTAAAGTTTAGTTCCTAATTACAATAATAAGTTAACAAAAATGGCACTTACAAGGGCAACAATTATTTGTCGCTTCTTGTTTTCAATTTGATAATTTATGTGGATAATTATTACAGGCTGCGAGGCGATTATAATTATTGCATAATCACACTCGCCAGATTACCGGGTTTTGACTAAATCGGGTGGTTAATTATTTCGGGCTTTAGTAATTTTCTGTCAAGACCAAAATCCGAGATAAGGATCCAACCCCCTTTACTGTGGCATACAATTTCATAATTTTTTCATCAATTTTAATTCAGAATTCCAGAAATGCCCAGATAAATTGAAACTTCAAAGATTGGCTGGTGTCTTTTGAAACCATTTCTTGAGGATTTTTGCAGATAATCAGGTCATTACTTATTATAATTTAATTAGAAGAGAAGTGACACTGACAGTATAGTATAAATAATAAATTAAATAATCCGCAAACCAAAAATATTTGTTGAAATATGCAAAACCATGCAAAACACAAGATAGAGATTTGTTCTGGTCCATATTTCTTAAGGATTTGAATTTTGTAGACGAATTCCATAATTTTCAAAGATTTTTTCATCCCGAAATAATTGAGGAAAATTGACTTGGGTAGATATATAAAATATGCGTGCTCTTTATCAAGTGCGATATGAATAATGTCAAAATGTTTCCCTTGTTAGTTTTGTAACGGTTGTCACGTTGTAGTTCCAGTAGTCAGAGATTCATGAGTATTCTTTTGCTGAACGCACTACGCGGCACAATTGGAATTATTAATCAGTTTTTATCTGCGCTTGTATGATACTTCATTACTTATTTTTTGGATTATTTTTTAGTATTTACAATAAGCGTAGTCTGACCCTGACCTAATCTTGGAATGATTTTTTTTGGAAATTAGAAACTATCTTCATGATTCTTCTACGTGTACTGTTATTGGAGGATTTGGCATGTACTTCTCTTCATTTCCGTTTCTTCTGTTTTCCCAATTACTGACGTACCTTAGTGGATAACACAAAACTCCCGATAAAGCCATGAGGCCCCCACCAACGTAAAATGTCGAGTCGTAGTTCCCTGTTGTTTCTTCCAAATAACCTGACAATCATTTCAACACAATTCCTTATATAGCTATTTATTTAATTTTCGATTTTAACCATTTTACATAATATTTGAATAATCAGTAGGTGTTTTTCTTTATTCTTTACCCATCAACGGATTCCCGACGAATGTAGAAAGTCCCATAAATAGAAGAGCCAGCCCGAAGCCATCGTTGAATTTTTCAATGCCCAGGAACTCCATTATTAAAATTGATCTTAGGCAGGCGAAACATGCTGAAAAATATACCAAGAGCATTATTTGGCTATTATCAGAATTATATTAGTTCATTTAATTATTTCTATTTTAATGACACTTTTTTACTCCAATATTTTAACCTGTTAGGATATTGTACAAAAGTCTCAAGATAATTTAGTTGAAAATTTTTTACTCCATATTTTCGTTGTTGGGATTTTTTAAATTTATTATTCCAATAGAATTTTACAGATAATCATATTGACTTCTAACATTTTTGGAAAGATTAAATTGTGGGGCTATTTAAAGATTATCGACAATTATTTTAATTTTCTTTGCGCATTTTTATTAGCTTATTTTACTGTACCAATGCTGGCTCCGAAGACAATAGAATAAATGACTAGTTGATAGTGTTCATCGAGGAATGGAGTAATGGCTGTTGCAAGTCCTCCGACCGTCAGAGCAGTATTACTTATCATTAAAGGATTGGCCCATGGCTGGTCAGATATGTAACCGATAAGAATCCTTGTCAGAGTATTTGAAATTCCAATGTAGGAAATTAGCCAGGCTGCAGCTTGTTTTCCGATGAACGGAGTTGCTCGTTCTGATCACAAAATATTAGCATTTTATGTTCAAAAAGGTAAAATCATTAATATTCAAAAGTGCGAGTGAGCAGAGGCAGAGTACCAAAATATTATGTAGCTTTTTATATTTTTATCTATTGTATTAGGTAAAAAATGACATGATTTATAGAATAATTCTGGAGAAAGTGATGAAATTTTCTTATGGAGACAATAGGGATTTAGCGTATTTATAAGTGAAAACGACGTCACAATTTTAAAAAAATCGTGGTAATTGTAGGCATTAAAATGAGTGCTTAATTAACACGGCATGCATAAGAGACAACAAGGGTCTTTTTACATTCAAAGTGAATATAATTTTGAATGACACACTTCTTTGAACATAATAGGGAGTTTGCCGTGCTAAAAATAGAATTTAGAAATTTTATAGAATTTAGAAATTTTCATTTATAACACCCATAAATTAATTTTCAACTTAAATGTCATCGGTGTGAATATTTCTAAAAACTTTATAAATTCTATTTTTGGCCCTGCAAACTTCCTAATAGCAGCACAGGATGAATACATTTCTTAATTAGAATTATAGGACATAGGATGTCAGAATGTGGGAAAAGTTATTTACCTGTGAGGAAAGCGAAGGGTGCGAAGAATCCAAACATGGTGATGGCTCCCGTGATTGCAATGATGAGAAAAGTCGGGCTAACCATGAGAGTGGCAATGGGATTCCACAGTAGATTGAGGCCCCTCTGAAAACGTTCCCTGAAAGTAAAAGGTCGCTGGGAAAATTCCATTGGCAAAGGATAAGTCACACTCGGCCTCCGAATCTCACTTCTGGCTACCCCTACACATTAGTTTAATTAGAAAAATAATTTAATCATTCATAAAATTCAAAAACTCAATTCAAATGCACCTGAGCTTTTTCTCGTTAGCGAAAGTCATGAAATATTGCTACACAGTGTTCGCCAAAAGTAACTAGAACTTTCTCCATTTTCTTTTCGTATTCTTACGCTAAATAATGCAACCAACCATTTTTTTGCCCTTTCCATGTAAATCAAATTTTCAACATCTTCACTTTGCTAAATATGAAATGAAACTTAAATGGCGTTTAACGTAAGTAATCTTTTGTACTGGGGGAGGAGGAGCCCGAGCCACAGTTCCACCAGAGTCGGCGCCAAACTTTCCAAGGAAAGATTATCTGCGGCAATTACTACCGCGGAAAGAATGGACGCAGACTATAATTGCTTGCTATTTCCACTAACGCCATTCGCGACGGACAATTGGCGCCGAAACACTGTCTGTGGCAATACTTTCTGTAGTTGATCCCATTTTTGGTGGAAATGATACGCGCAATAATATTCATTAATAGATCTACGTATTCAGTTATGAAACTAAACTACGCCATCCTTGACTTTGGCTCCAGAAATTGAAATGAAATGGAGTGCCAAAATAAATCAGTAATACAAATATTATAAGTTTTACATAATTGTGTAATTTTCTACGACTTGCAAAAAGACATAACCGTATTATGCTGCCATTTAACCACAAACTGGCATTTTTGCTACTGTTAAATAGAAGAAGGAAGCGAAATAATAAATATAGAAAAAGATATTGGATACACCCACTAAATAGACTGCGATACGCCATTGGAGAAGAAGTAAAGGTTAAAGAAATGTACGAAAAATATGAGGACAGGTTTGTTGATTATACTAGACTAACAATACGACAATTCGACAGGCTTTACCAGTTATGTGCCAACGACATCACCAAGATGGACACGAATTACCGTCAGAGTATCCCTGCAAGGACACGTCTTTTTGTCACGTTGAGGTTTGCTATCAGCTGTAGTTCATAAATATTTAAAACTTGATATACTCGTGAGGCATTTAATATTTAATTATTATGTTGTCAATAGATTTTTAGCAACTGGCGATTCCTTAAAGTCCATATCTACCAGCTACAGTTTGGGGGTAACGTCCGTGTGGAGAATAGTAAATGAAACTACCAAGGCCATCTGGAATAATCTAGCAATCTTATATGTAAAGGTGATTACATTATTTTTCCATTACCAAACTTTTAACTGTAGCTGATTGGGTATTTTTGTATAATTAAATTAAAAAACTCAAAACGTAGCCACCTACAAAAACTGATTGGGAAAAAATCATGGCTGACTTTCAAACAACTTGGAACTTCCCCAACTGCTTGGGCGCAATCGACGGGAAGCATGTCCAAATTCAAGCACCTTCCAACACAGGATCTACATATTATAATTATAAAGGATTCTTCAGCATTGTTCTGTTAGCTACTTGTGATGCGAACTACCGTTTTACTACAGTGGACATAGGAGCTTATGGACGCCAGAGTGATGGTGGTATATTCGCCCGTTCTGCCANATTATAAAGGATTCTTCAGCATTGTTCTGTTAGCTACTTGTGATGCGAACTACCGTTTTACTACAGTGGACATAGGAGCTTATGGACGGCAGAGTGATGGTGGTATCTTCGCCCGTTCTGCCATCGGTAAAAGTTTAAATGAAGGTACAAAATATTTAAACTCTTTTGTATTTTATGGTTTCAATCCTAACTTAATACATCTATCATTGTCTGGTTAACTTTCTCATTTATAGGGACGTTCCCTTTTCCTGTTGCTCGAGATATTGAGAACTCACCTTATAACCACCCCTGTATCTTCGTTGGCGATGAAGCATTTTCATTGTCAACGTACATGATGAGACCGTATCCAGGAAAAAACATTACAAATGCACAAAGAATCTTCAATTATCGTTTGTCTAGGGCTCGAAGGGTTATTGAAAATGTCTTTGGGATACTCTGCAGCAGATTTCGAATTTTTCGGAGACCAATAATTGCTAACGCAAATAACGCCGTCAACATAGTTAAAGGTAAAATTCTTTGGATGTATTTATGCTACTTATGCAAATACAATCAAAAATAAACCGTGAGAGAGATATTTTAATAAGATATTTTTTTGTATTTTGGGCCAATTTCAGCTGCAATTGCGCTACACAACTTCCTCAGATCCGAGGAAATGGAATTAGAACCAAATGAACGATTCTACTGCCCCCCTGGGTTTACAGATGTCAATGATGAACCAAACGGAGGATGGAGAACAATGAACAATAATAGGGAAGCATTAAGAGATCTAACTTTAACCGGATCTAACATGCACTCTAAAGTGTCCAAACAAATGCGTGATAATTTAGCAAATTATTTCATGGAATCTGGTCAAGTCAGTTGGCAATATGAAAAAGCTGGTCTTGTAGAGGCATAATATAATGGTTATATATTACGATGAAATTTTTGATTTTGTTATTTATTTTAATCTGCATTTGAGTATTTATTTAAAAAGGCATTAATCAGAATCGGTCGAAAACTCAACATCAAACATTACTTTAGATATTTTCATTTTCGCCATGCTAGCCTGCTTTTTGTTCATTTTTCTTAGTTGATCTGCTATCCCCATACAGAAGTGGTGATCTCCGTCTTGAAGATCTTCTTTGGTTGGTTTATTCAAAAACTTCACAATTTCGTCATCAACTCGGTCAGCATGTCGCTTTCTTGTTTTTGATGGTTCAAGGTTCTTGTCCTGTACACAAATATTGGGTCAATTAGAATGCGTTACTTTGTAAATAGTATATTACTGTAAGTCATAATACTTGCAACGTCCAAAGCACATCTAAATCTAACTGTCCTTCTCATCTTCCACATGACACATGAGCAGACATGCATTAAAATTTTTACTTGGACTTTTTTGGCATACCTAGTAAGCTTTTATTTAGCTTAGCTTGCTAACAAAGAGAAATTGAGGTAAATGTTGAATGCATTAGAAACAAGCTTAAAAAGAATTAATCGCTCAATAAAGCAAATCGCTTTTAATAATAAACGCCATTTGCATGGTTAATTGTATATTGATACTTATAAAACCTAGGACGCCAGGACATTCCTACTGCAACTGGTGAAGAGGGAGAAGGTAAGCCCGTGCGAAAGTTTGGGAATTAAATTTTCATTTTTATTATACTGGTAACACTACAACAGGTAACTGAAAGTCAATCAGTTGTACTGCTAATACTGACTAGACAAAATCGTCGTTTCTGTCGGCCGTAGAATAAAGTGTAAGTCTAATTTCCAAACCACCGTATGGGCTTACCTTCTCCCACTTTTCTAAATTGTTACAGTCGAAATATTGTGCTGGGAAGTATATGAGGTAACTTACCAATTTGTTATTTTTGTTCGATGTTGGCTCTACAGTTTCCTGTTCGGTAATGGAATCCAATTGTGATTGAAGGGTGTTGTTTACCGACTCCAGTGACATTGCCCCTTGGCTGTCCAT
>JABASI010003708.1:0-15739 GCA_019776505.1 Tomocerus nigrus
CCCCCCCCCCCTCTCTCTCATTTTCTGCCACCACTCACTAACCCCAAACCCCACCCCTCAGAGTCACAGTTTGAAGATATAGAGTCTTCTGTCCATAAACCTAAATAATTCACTTCAGTACAAGGTGATGTAGGATCAAGCCAGCAATTAGACATAATACACTTACTTAAAATTATTAAGTGAATTAATTTTCAGATCCATGCAGATCCATAAAACTAGAAAAAAACAATACTTAGAGTAAATTAGAGATGTGAGCTTAGTAAGTCCTAGCCTCTATTCCCTGTACTGTCTCTCTTTTGTGTAATTAATCTAATTAATACTGACTAATGAGGAACACAACCGTCGAGAAGTAATAAAATGAGATAAGACAAGGTTGCTGCTAACCTTCCGCCACAATAAGATATCATGAGCGGAAGTTTCTTACTAAATTCGATGAAAATTGCAAAAAAAGCTAAAGTAATAAAGAGAAACTACTGTGGATTAACCCGGAACTAACAGGTTAATATTTCTAATGTGATTTCTAATTGCTAATTTACTAAGCCCCGCTTTAATAAAATTCAATTTGAAAAGAATAGCCGCACTAATTAATAATTCCGTAGATTCAGTCAGTAACTGGAGGATCTAGCTTTTCGCGGTCGGCCTCGTTGCGAGGGGTAGAGACGTTCGAGAAGGTACTGTCGTCTCTGAACAGAGAAATGTGATCCTCAGGGATGGCTGACGCATGAACTTCTGAACTTCCCGCAACGTCAATAAGTTGAGCCTCATCCTCCAGCAGTGCCGCCGCCGCTGCCGCAGTGAACTGCCCTGGTACCCACTCGGCCGCTCGCTGGTAGCTCAATGTACGGCTTTCCTTGACCTCGCCCTCCACCACGCCATTTTGATTTCCGGCAATTGACATCAGTTGCACGTTAGACTTGGGGACTGATTCGGCCCCAGCCCCTGAACCAAGAGGGCCTGGAGTTCCTGGAGACTCCTCGCTGTCGATGATGTTCAGGGAGGAATGTTGTTGCTCTTCCGGGGCCGTCACTCCATTTGTGGCTCCAGCCAAGCTGACGGTCCGCAGGGCGTCATAGCGACTCCCGCCACCCCTCAACAATGTTTCTTCCACGACAGTCTCGGGGAAAATGGGAACCAACACTTCAGAATCAGTTAATTCCGGAAATGGCGTCTGCGACGCTGCGGCCACCGAAGATTCAGTCGAGGACTCCAATTTGACAGCGCTGGACATAGACGTCGGCACGTGAGCAACTCGACTGGACATGGCGGGAGAGTCAGATCTCTTCGAAGATGATGACAAGGGGCGGCTGGTTTGCCGCTCAGTTCGAACTGCATTCGACACCAGTTGCTTCAGTTCAACTGAGGCGGAGCGGGATTTGTTTGCGCCGCCACCCGTCGGCGTGTTTCTCGCTTCCTCAGGCTGGATGGACGTAGTGACCAGATATTTCAATTCAGCAGCTGCACGAGAAGTACGCGGGAGATTCGCATCTGACTGACGGCGGGTTCCACCACGCCCTTCACTCAAATCCAGCGTTGAGAAAAATGAAGAGACGACTTCGGATTGAGAACGAGGACGTTTAGAAACAGCCCCGCCCTCCGACGTTATTTCTGGCTCAGTCTCCTGAGAACTCAGACATTGAGTCAGTAATTCTTGCATCGCTGACAAAGTTCGTTGACGAAGGAAATCCGTTTTCATATGCGACAACTTTTGAAACAGCTCCATCAAAAATTGAGGACGACTTGAGTTTTGGCGAATGAACAGATTTATCTCATCAGCAATTAAATCTTTACTCATTTCCGCCTGAGTAGTGCTCTCAAAAACGTTCCTCCTGAAAACCAAAATCAATTGAAACTGAAACAAAATGTAGGTAAAACAACTGACAAGATACCAGAGCAAGAGAGCATCTACTTACGCATTGTCGCTATTATGTGGAGACGAACTGGCGGCATGAGATGGACCAGGAGGTGGCTCAATATGAGAATGAATACCTGGAAAATAAATTGAAACAGTCATATAAACGTACATTCAAGAAAGCAGAACAAGTAAATGCAATTAATCAATTAATCATGGAAGGACCTTGGATCAACGATAAAGCGGGCATGTGTTTTTGCTAACTACCGTAAATAATGAATCAAAATAAGACAGATTGTTCTAACAGTATAATGTGACAATATGTTTCCTAAATCAAATCAAACCATAGGAGAAAAAATGTCGTTTTATGATTTTTTTATTTCTTATTTTAATAATTTTTTACATACATTTGAAAATATTCAACAAAGCCACCTTAAGACAATTTGTTGTGTTAGAATTTAAACAGAGCAATATTCGTAACAGACTTCTGGCGTAGCAAAGTGAGCCATGGAAAGGGCAAGGGAAGGTATGAATGACGGATGATGATGAGCGGTTATGATTAATATTCCACAGTGACACATTTTGTGAGCAAATATTCGTTTAGAGCTTCTTGTCCGAGATCTTTTCCGAATCCGGATTGTTTGAATCCTCCGAAAGGAGCTGCGACGTCCGTTTTGTTGTAGCAATTAATGAAGCAAGTGCCTGCGTGAATTTTGTCTGCAACTTTCAATGCTTTGGTTAAATCTTTGGTGAAAACACCTGAGGCTAGTCCAAATTCGGTGTTATTGGCTCTTCTGAGGACTTCGTCGACGTCGCCTCGGTGGAAAGTGGATACGATCATAATGGGGCCGAAGGATTCTTCTTTGGCGATGTACATATCATCGGTGACATCCGAGAAAATGGTGGGCATGAAGAAGAGGCCCGGTCGATCAACTTGTTTTCCTCCGTAGACCAAGGTGGCTCCCTCCTTGACTCCGATGTTACAATACTCTTGCAATTTCTCCAGATGAGCTCTGTGATTTTGCGGTCCATGAGCCGTGGATCTGTCTAAGGGATCTCCAATTGCCATTTTCTTCGTTTCCGCCACAACTCTCCTTAGAAACTTTTTGAGAATGTCTTCCTCGACGAAAACGCGTCCAGCTGCGATGCAATTTTCGCCTTTGTTGAAAAAGACTCCAGACATGGCATGGCGCACAGCTCTGTCCAGGTCACAGTCTGAAAAAATGATGAGCGGTGACTTGCCGCCCAGTTCAAGGGACACCTTCTTCAAGTTAGAATCCGCACAAGACTTCATAATTTGTTGACCGATGGGGGTGGAGCCTGTGAATCCCAATTTCCTGACCATTGGATGATCAGCTATGGCCTGTCCGCACACAGAGCCCGTCCCTGGAAGAATATTTATGACTCCGGGTGGAAATCCTGCTTTGACCGAAAGTTCTGCTAATTTCAATGCAGTCAACGGGCACACTTGAGCTGGTTTCAACACCACAGTGTTTCCCGCCGCCAGACATGCTGCCATTTTCCACGAGACCATCATCAATGGATAATTCCACGGTGTGATGAGTCCGCAAACGCCGATTGGCTCCTTTCGCGTGAAACTCAAATTTCGATTCGGGCGGGCATTATTGATAGGAATCGTCTTTCCTTCGATTTTGTCACACCAACCAGCAAAGTAGCGCCACGTGTCGATGCTCATCCCGATGTGAGTCTTGATGGCCAAAGTGTACACGGCTCCAGAGTCGATCGACTCAATCGTCGCCAATTCCTCTTTATGTTGCTCCATGAGCTCTGCCAGTTTGTACAGAAGCTTCCCGCGGTCCCGGGCATTCATCACTGACCACTCTCCCTGCTCAAAGGCCTTGTTCGCACACTGCACAGCTTTGCCAACATCTTCAGCAGTCGCCGATTGGACGGAACAAATCAGACTCTCGTCCGTAGGATTCACGATCTTCAAAACCCGCTCCGGGTTACTTCCCTTCACAAATTCGTTGTTGATGAACAGATCGGTGGCGAAAGAAATGTCTCGGTTGTTAGCCCGCATGGTGACCTTATCAAAAATCAGGTCGGCCTTGCCATTTGAGCCCCTTGAAGTCAGGATCACTACCGTGCAGAACTCTCCGAAAGTTGTCGCCATGTACACATCCGAATTTTCGATTTCAACTTCGAACTTTTGCTTGACTTCTTCGACCATGCGAGTCACGTCCATGGAGCCGGCTCCACAATCAAAAAAGTCAGTGTCTTCCGTGATGGGCACATGCAAAATCCCATCCCATATTTCACTGATCCCAGTCAAAATCTTCTTTTCATCCTCCGTTAAATCACCCAACTCGGATTTACCGTCAGATTTCTGGCCATATTTGAAAGCAGAGACCATTTTACCCGTGGGAAGCCCCAACTTTGTCACGTTGACTGCTTTCCCATCATTGCCGAAAAGTAAAAGGCCTTCTGGGTGCACAATTCCACTTCGACTCATTCCCTCCACCTCCACTTCAGATCCTGGGGTAACATGAGAAAACATTAGTTTCTAATTCCCTGAATAGTAATGCATATCATTTCATCATTTGCTAAATTATACATTTATATAAATCCATCCATCCAAAACCTACAAAATGCGATTAAAAAAATATTTCGACAGAATTAGTATTATAAATGTAACAAATTATCTTCTTGACTTCTCTAATTTATCTATTAAAATATCGTTTTGCGACTTTTGTCTATTTAAAGTAAAATCATTCTCAAAAAGCGCTTTTTGTAAAGGGACAAAATATTCTTGGTTTGAAAATGTGGATTTATAAGAGAAAACATCCTAATAATATTTTAATTTAGCAAATACCCGCAGGGATCGGAGCATTCCAACATTTAGAGCCATAGACTTTGGTGTTTTGTCCTTCGAGGACTATCCAAGCTCCAGGGATCTTATCACAGCCTCTGATGAAATTGTGCAGTTGCAGTCTGTTGAATTTATCAAAAGTGATTTTGGAGGCTTCGGGTTTATTGAGCATGGGTTCATATGTGGCTCCGTGCTCTGGCTGGACAAGTCTGGGAGCAGTTCCAGCTGCGATCATCTCCACGGCCTCTGCCACTCCATGAATCCCCTCCGGGAACAAAAAGCGATTGTAGAGAGTCTCAACCGTGTCATTGTCATCCACGTCCACTTCGTCCTGGAGAAGGATCGGTCCAGTATCCAGGCCGTCGTCAGCCCAAAAGACAGAATATCCCGCCTTCCTGTCTCCTTCGATCAAAGTCCAATTGATACTGGCCGCTCCTCGATGTCTTGGCAAAATACTCGGGTGGTAAATGATGCTCTGGTGTTTCGGGTGATTGATCACATCCATCGGGATGAATTGCGAGCAATAGGGCAGCACATTCAACTCCGCCCCAAGTTTCTTGTAGTCTTCAAATATTTTCGGATCTATGATCCCCTTCACCCTCCACCGAGACAATTTAAAGACGGGCACGGAGTCTGCGGTACCCACCGCCGCCAGAGCATCCTCCCGCCCGTTCACATCAGGAACTGTAAAGACTCCCACAATTTCATGTCCGTTCTCTTGCAGCAACTTGTAGACATTGGCGGCGAAGATCGACTGTCCAATTATTACAATCTTCATCTTGCTCTCTGCACACCGAACAGTCAAATAAATGCTGTCATTAGAATTCTATTATCATTTCTTCTTTTTTAATTCATAAGATAATAATAAGTCATTTGTCATAAAGATAAAGATAAGGATGAATATTAAAAAAAGCACTCACCAAAAGAAGATAAGAAGATAGTGACTTGTGCTGAATGAAAGTCGGCGACGCTAGGAAACTTTGATCTTTCAGTTGGTACACTAACAGACAATCAGCTTTAATTTTCTGATTCTGTCACTCAAATATCACGGAAGTGAATGAAATCTGAGTTCTGACTGACAAATGAAAATGCGGACACAAGAATTCAGGCTAAGTCATAAAAAGACGAGTGCATGCATCTGGAGAGGGAAAGAATCCACTAGCTCTAGCTGGAATTGGAATCTGCCTTCACTGACTGCACAGAGCACGACAAGTGAAACTCAGCCGATGAGTTTGTTTGTAGACACCAGAGAATATCTCTTCTGCCCCACAACACACGCTCCTTCTTTCACGACAAGTCGACAACCAGCCAGCTTCATTAAATAAATAGGCACACATGCACCACCACTGCACCGTCCGTTCGTCTGTACATCTCATGTGTACACAAAACAGTCTCTTCCAACTCATTATTCAATTTTCCTTATGCATATCCGATCTATGTACATGCAGAACATGCACATGGGTTACACGTATCATTTATTAGTCGGTTAGTGTAACCTAGTAACTATGTACTTACTATCACTGCACACACGTACTCGCGTACCTATATAAGTAGGTATATGTATGTGGTATGTCTGTAAACGACCTGATAGATTCTGCTCTGCCTACAGTCTACACCAACAATCAGAAAATTGTTCTCTCTGATCTGACTCTCCTCGTCCCATACTCTACATAATATTATATCTAGCTATTAGACTTTCTAATTTCTAATGCATGCATCTAATAATATTATTATGATCATCATCGGTGCCACTATCATATTTATATTATTATTATGTCTGAACGAGCACTATAGAAAGTACTCAAATCACAACAAAGACAGCCAAACATTTTCCATCCATTCAGTAGCCTATCAATTCTCTATTAAACTATTAATCCCTAATCACCATCAGGGGTCGGATAGTTTTACATATTTTTACATATTTTTTTAATATAACTAACTATTTTACTATTTAATAATTTTGTTTTTGGACCCAGAAGGCAAAGCATGACAAAGAAAACGTGGAACCCCATTTTGCATCCCAAAAATTATTTTACAGGCTGAAATGCTTTAACTATTTCGTTAATTAATGCCATACAGGTTCTTCTCTGAACTATGTGCCTTAAAATATTTTTTATCTTTTGCTCAATTTTTTAAAATAATAAAAACAAAATTTTTTGGCTATTTTAACTATCTTTTTACTTATTTACTTTTTTTGAAGTTTTGGGAATCTACCTATCCGACCTCTGAATCATGCAACAATTAATACTTTAGCCTGTTTTTTAACCTTACAATGCTATGGCCTTTAGTCAGAGAGAGAAAGAGATGCTGTTGCCAACCATAACCACCTATCAATATAAAATAAATGCCCAATTATAAGTTCCTAAATCATAATCTTATCTGCTGGCCTTGACCCTCCTGAACTTGAGTTTTTCCAGTCTCTCCGTTGCTTGACTAACTTGCCAGACAAGAAAAAGATTTTCTTTCAAGAGAGCATCAGTCGGAGTCGGAGACATAGACAGCAAAAAGCTGACTGCTGACTCGTACTTCGTTTCTCTCTCTTCTCTCTATCTCTGGCTATATCCAGTTCACAACTATTTAATGAACTGCTGATCCATGCACATCGCAGCACATCAGATCAGTCGCTACTGTACTTATATGCAACAAAGTAACATACCTAACAATATCAATTACGACCGGCTCGTCTCAGCCGGTTTCTCCATTTAGATGCATAGAAAATTCTGAAGAGGCCTGGTTACGACTTTCCGATAGGTTCAAAGCCCCTCGCCAAATTATTCTAAAGAGCACGACCAAAAACCCTTAATTACAAATTGAAACAAACTGCATCCAATTTTTACTGCTAATAATTATTGCATGCATCTCAATCCATTAGTATGCAGTACCATAAGGAAAACCAAGAAAAGTCTATCGGTTTAATAAAGTAAAAATTGAGTAGGTACCTCTGTACGTGTAGTAGTATTATTATGGTAGCTACTACAACTTAGCCTTCATTTTACTATTGACTATAATATACTTAGGGAAGTAGATTCTTAAAAAAATATTCTGCATTCTGCACTTCATATATAAAAATATGCAATCAACTAAACAAGCAACTTGTTGGGAATCGCTGTAATTCCCAGTTAGTATAGCAGCAGTTAAAATGCACACGCAACTGTCTGTAAAGAGTGCTTAAAAGCTACTTAGTGTAGGATTTTCTGTAGTTTAGGAAAATATTTGTGACATGAATTAGAATCGTCAGTCTCAACGCCGAATTCCATTACTAATTCATGAGTATAAACGCCATAATTAGTAAATCCTGGCTCCTTTCTAATCGCGCTGTAGCTGGTAAAAGTGGTTTCTTAATTAGTGCCATAACTTATGATAATTATCTACTATGATTTTCTGTCGCAAGCCTATTTCATAATTTGCATATGGCATGTTGTCTTGTATGTGTACTGTTTGTAATATGAAATGAAATGACCATCAAATTAAGCCATGAATGGCCTTTTGACGTGCTGAATGTAAAATTGATGTGGATCAAGATAATAATATAGACTTTGGATTGTTTGTATGAGCTGAGAAATATTAACCAATTAATAAAAAGTAATAATAACGTCACTGTGTTATCATAATTCTGATTTATCCAGTTAGTGTTCATTGCTCAGGTTCATTCTAAGGTTGACGGTGATGAAAATGATGCAAAAAATGTAAACATAATGAATTACACATGGCCCAGTCTCCAATCTCTCCAACCAAGTTCTAAAAATGGAACGTAGAGATAATTAGAGGAGATGAAGAGATAGGGAATAGATCACTTACTGCTGGCTGAATTTGAGCGACACGGAGCATGCTGTACTTTCTGATCTTTATTCCTTTTCTTTGAGCCCATATTTTCAACGAACGACGAGCTCCACAACATTTTGCTTGATCCCGCTGCACTCGGATTTTTATGAACCCTGAAAAAATCAAATCAATAAATGGAATACGTAAAGTCATAGCTGCATTTTATCATAGGTACCTACCTGGAATCCAGTCTGTTGAAGTTGTTTGTAGTCTCAGCATTCAAATTGTTCCCTTGATCTCTCACGGCCATCCGATTCAGACTTGATAACACATTCTGTCGAGAATAACTGCAAGAAAAATATCAAACTGCTTATTAGAATTATTTTACTTCAGGTACACATTATTGTGCTACAGTAGAATTCACAGTAGCTACAAATTCTAAAAAATAGAAATGCCAAAGCCGGTTACAGATATTCATTACTATTACAATCATTATAAGCCATGCATTTTAGAATCCCATGTGCAAAAGACATTTACGCCAATTGTTCAATTATCTTTGTTCAATTCTTTTTATGAACACGAAAGCTTTTTCGAACATACACAATTGGTTTTGTGAATATAAACTGCCTAATGATAACGAGTATAGTATCATTTATTTATTGCTGCGTCTTAAATCCAAAACTACTATTTAAAATAATTAATTTTCTTTTTTGATTGCGTTACAGCAATGTCATTTTACACTTGATTTTTTATAACTACCTCATATCGACACTCGTTGCAATTATTTATACATAAACACAGTAAATTAATGGGAAAATATTTGTTGAAACGGATTATATATGTATTTCTAACAAACCAACTGTATTTAAAAAGGGAATAAAAATAAATTCTAAATATCTAATATGATCTCAAAAAATACCATTATGTACACCTGCATGTATCCATGCACTCCCTCTGTATATTGATAAATAAAGATAAACGCGTTCAGCAACAACAATAATTCATAAAAATACAAAGCAAAAACCGTCGAATCATATTTATGCCTGATCCTGTTTACTTTTGTACTGAATGATTTGAAAAGTGTAAAAACAATTTATTTAATATGTAAATACATAAGGAAATGGGATAAACTGTTTTTACACAGTAACAAATTCCAACATCTCAAATTCCTTTCTCAGGCTTCTTTTATGTGGTAAATATGTATAAATATTTTATCTATAAATATTTATTTCAATTACGAGAGGAATAAATGCCACACTTTCAGAAACTATAGCACTATGCACGTTTAACAAAGTACCACTATATATTTACAAAATTTGTAAACTATAGTATACCTATTAAGCTCTGTGCAGAACATAAGGGAATGACATAATTTTCGAATGCTAAAAAGATAAAACGAAAAGTTAGTAGAAAATGTCAACACTATTGACAAACTGAAAGAGAAAGTGTTCAACAAAAGCAATAATATTTCAACAGATAGTTGAAAAAAAGTTTGGACATGATTTTTAAGGAACACAACAGAAAATATATGTAGGCATTACATAATGGCAGCAATTAGAGAAAGTATTGAATAAGTAAATAGTAAATGCCTTCTAAAGTTATCCCAGTAATTGTTGGCCCGAGTTCCTGGTGGGACCTGATTGTTCAGCATGGGATTGTTTGGTGGGGCAAACTGAGTATTAGCACCATGCATTGACGAAAGTCTTTGACCCTGACTGTGACTGCGTGACAGGGGGCGACTGGAACTCTGATTCTGGCCCAATTCTCCAGAGAAGTTGCATGTTTTCAAAATTAAAGCCCGAATGGTTAACTCGGTCATGGTGGGGATACATAGAGTTGGGGGCGGCATTGTTTTCCGCTCCCATTTCTTCGTACTCTTCCCCCATCTCCCCCATCAGAAATTCCCTCTTCAGCATGTCCCGACTATACATTTTGTCCTGTATAATAAGATCACAAAAAATTATTATTATTCCTCCTCCAGTAATTTCATCTGGTTAAAAATGTCAATAATAATCCAGAAGGGAACGATCAAACGGTCATTGTGATTTATTTACCTGAGAAGTTCGATTTTCTAAAAGGAACTGCTCCGGCTCAAATAAGTATTGAGAATTGGGCTCTGTGAATAAGCGAGATGATCTTTGCGGAGGAGGAGGAGGAGCCATTCCATTTTGAGATGGAGATGCCGTGCTGACTTCACGTCTTAGCAGACTTTCCAAAACTTTGTTCCGTTGATTGACTTCAACTGCTTGGTGCTCCAGTGCAATCAGTCTGTCATTAAGCTGCAAGCAATAATAAAATTGAGATATATAACGATAAAAATATTATAAAAGTTATATGTGAAGTAAAAGAAATTTTAAATAGTAATACAAATTAATTATTAATAGACTAATAAATTATAATTTTATTTTAAATTTTATTTTAATCATTTAAAAAAATTATTGATACTTTTAGTATGTCTACCTACACGTAAAAGTATCATAATAAAAAATTCTAAAAAGATCTTCAGGGCTACCTTATTGACGATTATGTAAATGCTTTCCATTTGCGCCTTTTGCATCATCAGGGCGCTCATCGTGTCCTTCATATTGTCCATAAGCGTTTGTTGCACACTCTTTGACAGTCTTTCGTTTCGACTAGGATCCTCATTGTTAGCAAAAGCTCCTCCACCATTCAGAGTAATTTGGCGTATTTCATTTTGCTCTTGTTGGTCATAATACGAGGGGTGCGACATGCTCTAAAATAATTAAATATTGCACAATTACTTGCTAAGGGGCAAAAAATATTAAATCCTAACCCTAAAGTAATAAAATATTATAGAATTTGGTTGAGCATGAGCTGTACATCATTTTTTTTAAATTTCATTTGTTACTCCTTTTTTAATGGGTAACGACGTACCTCGCGTTGAGGCTGCATTTGATTCAGAGACAAGGATTGTACATAATGACGAGCACTGTCTTCAAAATCAGACGGCCCATTTGACTCATTCCTACAGAGTGAACCTCCACTGCTTCTCCCACGCTGACCATCGTAATCTAAAACAAAGACATTGTGAATAATTATTCTTTGATTTAAGAAGCTAGTATTTATTTTAATGTTAAAAAAGGCATTTAAATTAGCATTATCAAAGTAATGTACCTGGCATTGCCATTGGCGATTGCGAGTGAATCTTCCGAGAACGACCACTGGACACACTCCGCCTAAAAAGCATTTTATATGAAATTAAAAATTCTTCTAGTTACAAAAAGGGATTTGATTAAATGCTAAAAGAATTATTTGTAAAATTCTAAGGAAAACAATAAAGTCTGATGTAATAAGATTGTCTTTCTTTCAATTTCGTGACATGGCATTAATCAGTAGTAAAGTCCTGTTCTTCAAATTACAATTACGCACATATTAGAGTGTGATTTATAATTTCTGTATAGCAGCCCTACCCGTTCATAATTGATAACGATTGTATAAAATACAAAGCGAACCAATTTAATAGTCAAACGTAACATATTTATAATTTCTGTATAGCAGCCCTACCCGTTCATAATTGATAACGATTGTATAAAATACAAAGCGAACCAATTTAATAGTCAAACGTAACCACGTTTTAAACTGTGCTCTACAAAGCTAACTAAAATTGACTACACTAAACTACCGTGCCAGCTTTTCGCACCTCTAATGATTCTGACTTGAACAGGAAATAATTAATTTGAATGTGAAGTCAATGTTCTACTGCTTTATCTAACAAGCCTAATAGACTTTTCAATACGTTCCTTTGCCCATGCAAAGTTCAAGTGAGAGTTCCTGATGTCTATAATTTTAGTAATAGCTCAATGCTAGTCTAACATCAAATAATATTTTGGGAAGGTACCTATACGTACATATATCTACACTCTCCACACGTTACATCTTTAACTATTGTTAGGAATAATAATATTATGTCGTCTCCAGTCTCCAAATGACTTTTACAACGAGAAGCTAGCTAATCTGAGCAGTTTTGTCCAAAGAAAACTTAATCACAATTTAACATACTGCCCTTGAGACAGTGATAGCTACACTAGACATTGCTGAACATCTTCACAGTTGCAGTAAATTCCGATTTATTTCAGCGACAGAGCAAAATGCAGTCGCCATGTAAAGCCATGGCATTATCATATCATTTATTCATAACTAATTATCTCAAGTTCAAGTTCTCCGTATCTAAGTAGACACCGTTGAGCAACTAAATCCCAATTCTAACTTATTTTCTATTGTGCTGTTGATTCCTTTTTCCTTACTAAGTAATATTGTGCAGCAATGGCTTTTAGTATGCATGCAATGCACAGCTTACCTGATATCTCCCAAATTGTCTTGCTGTGGTATGCGATGAACAGGCTTAGGTCGCGTCAACCCGACATCCCGGTCACTACTGCGAATTCAAATAATAATATTAGTTAGTCTTTACCTATTAATTTATATCTACAATAATATGTAAACGTTAAGTGTTGTTGAACTTTTATCAGGATTGTCTATCAACATATGCTGGTGTGATGATTATATTTAACTGAACACAAAAAAAACGAATAGCTACTATGTTCGATCGAAACAAAAAACTGAGTACTTCAATTGATCCATTGAATGGGTCATCTAATAAATAGTTTTTTTACACACACGCACATATCCAATAATCCAATGTTTGATAGTTGTGAAATTTGAATTGATGTTTGTTTACAATGGTAGTACAGGCATTACTAGATGAGGTGATAACAAAATTGAGATCTGTGCGATGTTCTATAAATCTCAATTGACCCCAACTATTCTAAATAATTAGCCACCAAAGACTTTTAGGCAATGGCAATGACATTTATGAATAGATAAGGATTCTGTATACAAAAATAATAATAACTATCATTCGCAATTGCACACTTGTTAAATAAAGTGTGTTGGACTTTTAATTTATTCCTACGTAAATAGTACGTAGCGAACTATTTGGCTTTTTGTAAGATTAAGTACTACATAAAGTACGAATATTTTAAAGACAGCTTATCAAAATAAGTACTTACTGCTCAGAAGAAGATCTTGCTGAGAAATAATCTTCCATTTCTCTTAGCATCCTTTTATTCCTTTCTAATTGAAGGACAAGAAGCTCACGATCAACGTCTTCATCCTCATCCTCCTCCCCGTAATTCAAGTCATTGCGTGATATATTTTGTTTATTTTCAAAACTCTGACTAGGGCGCTGCAGTTGGTTTTGCGTCTCGTTGATTTTTTGTAAAGCTGCATTCATCAGTCTGCAATCGAAAAATAGTCACAATTATTTTTTTACCATCAGAAAAATGTTATGGCAAAATTACATAGTCTTTTTATTAACGATAGCGGATATTTAATATTCGTAATAGATTCACATACGTTATTTGGGACTCAAACATTTTTTGTATGAGCGATTTATTTCAAATGAACAATTAAAATTAATTTGCATAAATGATTTCGAATTTATGAGATTTGTTAATGATGGATAACAGTGGTCTGCTATTTAATAAAAAAATACTAAGAAAAATGCATGATAAAAAATTCCTTGCAAAGGACGAAACATAATTTAAATGTTAAAATACTTTAAACGGCCATTTGCGTCATGGATGTACTTAATAGTAGTAGGAAATTTAATAACAGAACCCTTGTTACTGCAATTATTATTAAGGTATTTATTAAAGCAGTAAATTATTGTTTTTATAACTGTGGTAGGTACCTACATAATGACAATTTAATGAGAAAAATACACACCTGTCAGCCTCCCCGAATGCGGTCGGTGGGGGAATATTCAATCTAAGAACAGGACTCACATAGGAAGAGTTAGTTACCATGGCAGACGAGGTGGACTTAGAATTGTTAGACGACGCGGGCACTTGAGCATTCGGCCCGTACATGTTAGTCAGAATTTCAAAGTCTCTAACTTTGCTTCTCAAAAGATTCCTTTAATAACACACACATAGAGCCAAATCAAAAATATGTTAATTTAGTCACACAATAATTACACACCTCAAAATTGACTTAATGTTTAAAAAAAGTTCACATCCTGATACCGGTTAAACTTTTGTGTTTACAATTTTACGTAATATTTTCTTTAATCGGTTATTTTTACGTTACGCTACTGATAACGACTAAGGAATCTACTAAAACGTGGATTTTGTAAATCAAAAAACCAAAACAAATAGCGAAATAGTAAATTAAGTGTATGCAGATCAGCCAAAGATTATTATGTTAATGTTCATCACAGTATTTATAAATAATCATCCGAGTTATTTTATTCTATAAAGCATGCAGTAATGAACTACTTCAAATATTCTAAAAATTGCCATTCAGAATTTTTCTTTGAATTTGTTAAAAAAAAATTTAAAGTCGCGAAAATAATAGTACTAGGTATATTTATAAGTCTAGACAGGCGTAAGACATTGCTAAAAAAACTGTTTGTACTATTTTCTCTATTTTACAAATTTTAATTTCAACAACCAGTGAACGTAAAATGGGACTAAAATGCAAATACATTTAAAGTCAGAGTCACATAAACATTGTTCGATAAATCACATATAACCATATCATATTTTCATTTGTGAATTTAAATACAATTCAGCAAAGCATCAGTCATATTTTAGAAAACGGGAGGATCGGATATTATAAATAAATAAAGATCTCCTTCGAATTTTAGTAAATAATTAAGTGCCATAGTTATTAATTGCTTGACCTGCACATTAATTTTCTAATGTGTGACAATTTACCATTGATTGAATCAAAACTTGTTTTGTTTTTTAGGTTAGACTGTTTAAATAAATACATGATTGGAAAGAGGATAACTTTGGATTATATTAGAAAAAATTGCATTTGGTTGAACGTGTTAGGAATGTTACACACCTGAACACACAAAGATTGAGGTTCTTATAGAATCAAAAATGAAGCATTAGCAAGGTTTAGATTACCTTTTGTTGTTTAAATTATAAAAAAGGAATGTTTGCCCAGGAATGTTAGACATTTTAAAATTTACGGTAACGATTACTTGAAAGTAATAGTGCTTCTAAATTTACAATGCATAAATACATGTCATACGCACTTATAAATTGTAATTATTATATTTTATGCACTGAAATCTACAAAGTTGTAGCGATATTAAGCTACACAATTATCTACAGGTCATTTTATGATATTGATTGACTAAATTAGAAATTAAAGCCCACTGGAAATTGTTTGGTTTTGCTTACAGGTTTTTTCCGGTGTCGCATTCGTGCTCCATGTTACTTAATAGCTGCATATGATTGCTCTCCGCTTGCAAATTCTCCTGT
>JABASI010003709.1:0-15739 GCA_019776505.1 Tomocerus nigrus
TCTAGGAGCCACACTTGCAATGGCTAGTAAAAATTTCAGGTTATTCTTACGCGTACTTTGAGTCAGTATTTTGCCACCTGTAATTAAGTATTAAACCGTTTATTTACAATTTTTCAATGCGCGGTTTTGAGGACCAAATTTTATACCTAATGCTAAAACGGGAATAACTATGAAATCCAATATTCGGAATTCCTCTAGCAGTCTATAAAAATTGGCGCTGAATGTACGTAGATTTTTATCAATCAAATTGCATTGCTAAAAGTTGACCGACTTTGAGCATGTTTGCATTGCATTGCTTTATGTTATCATGCGTTTATTACTACGATTTCATAATTTATTTTTATAGTTCTTGCTACAAATATTGCAAAACATGGCTACAGTTTGCATCTAAATGTACGTAAGAGATAAGCGCGCAATTATATTCTGCTCTGCATAAAAATGCTGTTGGTAACAAGTCGAGAGAAAAATTCGTTTTTAGTAGCTTTTAGTGATTCAAGACAAGATAATTGGTACATCAAAAATAAGTATTTTTAGTGGTAGGGCGATACATTGGTATTTAATTAAATGTGACTATGTATCATATTCTACATCAGTAACAAGGTAACGTTATCACAAGATAATCGCATCCAGAAAAGACATTATCCGATTTGACCAAATCGGACACGGTTATTTTGGACTTTTGAAGATAAGCCCGAATTTACCCGGTTATATGACTGTTGACTATATTTGCGGAATGAGTAAGATGAGAAAACCCGCAGACGAAATAACAATTAACTTTGTGAGTGAAATAAAATACTGCGAAATGTTGTCAATGCTAAGGGGTAATGGAATTGATATGAAATGTCCCCTAAATGTCACCTTTGATCATTTGATTCATAATTTTTATTCAGTTTACTTAATAAAGGACTGAAAAATCGAAAGTCAATGTATATTTTCTCTAATGGGTGGGAAACGGCGTGGAAAGTTGACATATGCTTAAATAATTGATTCTGTTAGCGGGAAACATAAGTGATTGGGAGCGAACTATGGCAAAATGATTGCCGGTAAAATAATTTCTGATTCCGGAAATATCACTTCCGATAGTTGTTCATAGGTGATTACGACAATGATTTTATGCCCTTTCTAGTTACTTCTGATAAAATTTTAAATAATATAGCTACATTTACAATGACTATCAGACTACGGATAAGAAAACTTAATATCCTTCTTTTGGACAAGAAATTCCAAAAATACAATTTTTATTTTGTCCTTTTTAGGTGAAAAACGGAGAAAAAGCCTGTCAGTGCCCATTTCTCTCTTATTTAATTAATTTGAAATTGCACAGAAATAATAAACGTTAAAGACAAATCAATACCTACTTTCGTTTTCAAATGTTTTTAAGCATGAAAACAAGTGTCACAGATATTATTATTATTATTATACACGGTCAAAACCCTCTCCAGGAGGTAGTTACATTGCCGGGATTACACACAGCGTTTGGATATTAATACAATTATAGAATTCATAATGGTACTGCAGAGTCATAGGTCATTTAGCTACATCTTACACGATTAGGTTTACGAATACAATAGATATAATATATTATAACTATAACTAAGTTTTCAATACACTAATAGTAGCAACCTAGTTTTGCAATTTAATACAAAGTATTAAATATGGTACTTTCTAATAATTACTAACTGACGATTGTGAGCTAGGATTGATGTGTCCGAATCTCAATGTTTTAACACGCGTTCATCTGTCCAGCACGAGCAGTCGTTATTAGTTATTTACTATACTACCTACCTTTATTAATCTGTGGAAAAGAGTCCACGATTACGCATACGTATTTAAAATGATTATTTCCTGATTTAACAGCCTAAATAAAAACAGTAACTGGTTAATCTACGTAGGTAATAGTTATGTTATGCTTATGAGTCATAACAAATTGTGAAATTATTGGCCAAATTGAGCAAGTGAATATTACGTGTATTTGATAGGAGGAGAGGTGTGGTCTGGTATGATTAGGTGATCTCGATGTCATGCAGGAGACGTTTTTAAAACTCACACTCTTGTTCTATGTACGTAAAATTCATACTTATACAATGCCATGAATCGTTCTGTAAAATTTAAGTTCATTGAAAGTATTTAACAATCCTTAAATGCTAAGTTTCGTAGTGTGAGTATTGATTTAGAATGTTAATTTTAAACAATGTTCATCAGTCAAAAACGTCATCAAAATGATATACATGACGTTTTTTAAAAAAACTCACATTCTTGTTCTATGTACGTAAAATTCATATACTATGCCAAATGCCAAATCGTTCTGTCAAAATTACGTTCGTTGAAAACACTTAGTAATCCTTGAATGCTAGCTAGTTCAGTAGAGTGACAATTGTTTCATAGTGTTAATTTTAAACAATGTTCATGAGTCAAAAAGAAATACGTCATAATGATTTACCATGATAGTTAAAATGTACGCTAATTAAATCCGTTATATGCGTCATGTGACAGAAAGTTTTTCGTATTTCCAGCAGCAAGTAGAACAATATTTGTTGTAATGCTCTCGGGAATGGACGACTATTACGTGGTACATACTGGGCTGGACATATGCAAATAATCACTTGATTCGATTAGGGGCAGAACAATAACATAAGTGCCAGTGAAGATATTACTGTATTGTAAGTTGTAACTTTGCCCTACCGAGTAACTTTGAAAATAAACAAAAATATCCACTAATGCATCACTAATGTATTCATCATTGGAGGTCACGCTTGAAGTTTCATACTTTTATCACGACCTCTATTCATTTATAACAATTGCAAAGCTTCTCCATTAATTATGTATATTAAAAGTGTTAGATAGATAATTGGGTGTAGCATATTATCAGTATCAGTAAAGGATCAGCGCCAGCCTTTGCACTTTTCAGTAAAAAATACTTTGCATTGTACTGTAGACCGTATAATACAGGCTAGATATTAACCTCTGCTGATTTACACAAACTTATCATACCTTATATTACAAATTACAATTTACAATCTATAGGTAGGTACTTATCTAATCTAATACAGAGATGGGTGGAAATAAGTTAGCATAATAAAATGGCTTTCTTCATGTAAATGGCATTTGGTACTTTAACTTAAAGTGAAAGTCAGGTAAAATTTCAATATTGCGGAAAATTCTTGAAGAAATATCGATGTGTTTTCTAGGACTGAAAACACGAAATATGGTGAAAGTCATGAAATTATTGCTGGCAATTCTTGTAATATACTGCATACTGGTATGACTTTCAGACTTTGTGTGCTGTTCTGCTGCTAGTATTATTACCGAAATAGGGCATCCAAAAAAGCAGCATAACAAAAAATGATTGACCTTAGGAAAAACATCGGTTAGTATAGTACCAATGCTTGCATGGTATTAATACAAGTTAACAATTATTTGTGTCAGCATGCGCTTGCACAACGTACTGTAACATTCCATACGACTTCCAACAACTTGTCTTTTCCTGATTATGGGCAAGTAAATTTTTCCACAGCATTAGTACTTTAGCACATTACCATGCAAAACAACAGCCTATACAGCTTCTCAAAGGACTTCTATGCTAAATCTTAGGCGGGTTGACGGGAGGTTGTTTTAGAATTGCGGATACAATTCTTTTTTTTGTTGTATTTACTTGCGATAAATATTTATTTATGAGAAAATTCATTGGACATTTGAGTCAGTTTTGATAGCTAACTATAGTACTTATATCTTATATACAGTGACATTTTATTTATAGACTATAATATGGATGAATTAACAGCTCACTTTTTATGTGGTGTAACTAGTTCATCGTACAGTATGCATAGGTGATAAAAAGGTGTTTGCTATCCATCAGGATGCATTAACAGAGGGTTATTTTAAGGTGAAAATCAAATGTAAACTTTCATTCAATGATAACACATTTATGACACTTAATGTATATAAGTACGGACATCAGTCAGAAAATGAATCGCCCATTTACTGCTAAAACGCAGATTGCTGGTATTTGTTTCAGATAAAAAATATTTATTGCTTACTTTAAAGTGGTCATGCGATTGATTGATGATGATAAATACTACATTACCTAACACCTATTTGCTTACTGATAATACTAAAAGCATGATATACATATACATTACGTAAATAATACTTTAACACCAGAGTACAGAGTATATCTATACATTTTTACTAATAAATCAGTACTTATAAATGCTATATATATTGAAAAACTTCCACCAGAGCATTACAAAGTGCGAAACAATATAGAACTCAATAGAATTATCAGTGAACTGCTAACAATCCAGATAGCCAAAGCAAATAAGTGGGCGACATTTTGTAATTGCGTACAATCATACTGAGAAGCCAAAGTTCTCCATTAATCGATTTTACAGTCTACAAAGTCTACATCACAGGTTAATTTTATTTTATGAAATCCGATTTTAAGCCACAGAAATACAATGCCGCTTATGTGAAAGGTGGTAGGCTATCTCAACATAACCCGGAAACGTCTATTGTCCGTATTGATCCTATTTACAGTCATAAAAATCTCTTACATGGGATATACTTGCAAAAACGAATATAAGATGTTCAAAAATACTGCCCGTCCTAGTCCTTATTCTAGATTCAGAAGGTCCGAATCCGATTTCAGCAAAGCCGACAAAGTTAAAGCTCCGTTCCTGCGAGCTAGCCAATCTTGGGCAGGAAACCTGTCACCGGTAAGAAATGGTTACCAATTTTTAATATGGAAATGTATAATTTAATTAAATGATACTCAGTGAGTTTTTTCTTTATTGATCAACAGTTTGAGCTAACCCAGGAGCTGAGCAAATTACAAGTTGATACCATTTCGCAAAAAGCGAGGCAATATTCCATTGGTTCTTCTGGAAGTGAGGAAGATCAAGGTTGGTACTTATATATTTTCTAGAGCTACTACAACAATTTTGCGAATAAACAATACAATTGTATTGTTTAATTCGCAAAATTGCTCATTGAAGTGTATACAAGTATAGGATGGATATACTATATAATATGTCGTTATCACATCCTAACATAATATTTTGTTTGTGTTTTCTGTAGTGATTTTCAGCAATTTACTTACCCATGCAAGAAACAGCGAGCCTTCATTTCCATCTATGTGGGCAGATACTAGGTTACACATACAAGATCAAACAATCGATTGGGAAGTCCTGAAGAACAAACTGGAGTCATATCCAAGACTGGAAGAATTGGTTTTGCAGAATGTGGAAATCACAAATTTACATTTGATGGACTCTAAAATATTTCTGCCAAACTTGAAAAGTTTCACTTTTGAGAGTAACTCGGAAGAAAGTCTTGACTGGGAAGAGATTTTCTTTTTCTACACTAAGGAATCCAAAAAATCGTGGTCCATAAACGACATCTGGAGTCTGGGTGTGATTCTCCAAGTTTCCTGCAAAGACGTATTCATTCTGAGCAACAGATCCGAATCAAAATTGGCATTAAGTGGTAGAGGTGTTCAAGAGGAATTTGGTACCTGGGGCTTATCCGAGTTCCTTCACAAACTTGTAAAAACGGATGCCAAGAATTTCCCTAAGTATATCTCCATTGGTTCGCATATGGTACTCAAGGCGATTGCCTACGCTGAACCAATTGAAATCACTGAGCTTAACTTGATTGACATCAAAGTAAAAACCGGAACGGTAAACTCAATCCTTAAAAACATCAAAGGATTAAAGACTTTTCGCTATTTCTCGAAACAAGGTGACGGATTAGAATTTGGTTCTATTTCTCCCGAGACCGTCGAAGAAATTCACTTGAGTGGAATTTCCATTGATTTATTTGATATCTGCTCTCAAGGCAAACCTCTTTCCCAATTAAAACACCTTTGGTTGACAGAGTGCTGGATTGGAAACGGAATTCCCACTGATTCAATAGCGACGAGATTCCCTCAGCTCGAATACTTGACTCTACACGGTATCCATTCTCGAGTCGAGAATATTACACTCAAGGAAAAGTATTTCCCTCACATGAAACTTATGACCTCAGGCTCAACCCCAGACTTAACGACAGTTGATCAAGCTGATTGCGGAAGTCCCGTAACAACCCATACGAGACAGGATCTATTCCGCTTAGGTTCATGCCCAATTAACTGATAATTGCAGTATTACACTTTTTAAACGCATTTTAACATTGGTACAAAACTTAATGTAGGAATTTATTCTTATTTATCTATAATAATTGTAAACATATTCTGTTCTTTTCGCTTTCGCTGGTCTTTTCGATTGAACAAGTTTTCTATTGTTGACCTACGGGAGACTGTTGTGTTATATATGATAGCCATTTGAACAGGATCCTACATTGCGGTTAAAAACTGGCTAATAATTTTAGTCTCAGTCTGATACGCATTACCTCTAATGGGAATTCGAATCCAGGAACCAAGAAAATAGCATCAGCCTCCGTGTACACTTACATTATTCTGTATTGTAATTTTAACATATTTTTGTTTTACTGAAATAGGAATTAGCTATTGTTTCATGTCATAGATTTAAATACTATTAACCAATTTCGTTTCATATTCAGTAGGTTATCGGTGACTTTAAAAATCCTGAAGGTACAAAAACTCTTAACACCTAGGAGTATCACTTTTGCAAGGCAAGCTGCAAATATTTCGAAAATATTTACAATTTTAGTAAATGCTGATTGTGTAGACATCTTCTGTAGCTGCACACTTGCTCACTGACGATTTATGAGATGAGTTCAATGAATTTTGTGTTCATATAACAAGATCTAATGGAAACGCGATATCTCAAATGGTATTATGAATAGATTTAAATGTTAGCATATACATACGACATAGATGTTTGTGGAACAAATGAAACCTAAGTACAAACTTTGTGATACTTAATGTTATGTTTTAAAATAGGGATGGTAAAATATGAAAACAAAGAAAAAGCGTACTTAAGTTAGAATTTGTGGAAACAAAGTATCTCTCGCTATGATTGCTGTTAAACAAAAGACTTATTATATGCATGAAATTCATTGAATACATCGCATTATCAGAAATCAGAAATACCTGACTATTTAGTAAAAAATTAATTTTCTGAAATATTCAAAGGTTCTAAATTACTGAAATGCCTTTTTTGGTATTCGCTATTTGGTATAATAAATCTTATAAGTAATAACAAAATACAGATAAAAAGAAATAGAAAAAACATTTTGTCATACATGTACTAAAACTGCCAATTTCACATGTCAATATAGTTTCTAGCGATTGCGCTACATAAAATTATATATTTACTGTAAAAATATAATTCAAATAATAAATATCAACATGCACATACGTTGCAGACAACGAATAAAAGAACGTAAAATATTTAATTTTTTTGCAGCATTAAAAGACATCCGACATGATTTGCATTGAAAAATGTTTGCTCTAGAAAACAAATTATTCATTTACTTTCGGTTAAGCTGGAAAGAATCGAAGCCTGATATGATGTATACCAATGCAAATGAAATAATTTTTGCAATTATATAAGTACCACTTACTTCATGTTAAACGGTTTATTAATAGGTAGCAGTTAAGCGTCTTAAGAATAGATTGGTTTTAAGTATAGAGCAGGCTGATGTTAAGCAGATGTGTAGGTAAAAGATTGATGATCTCATCCTATGCACATTTGACTCAGTTTTTGCTGAGATTTTATGCAGCATAGTTTGCCAACAATGCCTAATTATTACTTTCACTACGTGTAGGTGAGTTTAGCAGAAAATTTTGAATAATTCTGCCAGTGAAGGTACATTCATTGTTTCATTTCTCGCCTGGGTAGTTCGTTAAATCTAAGGTCTAAAAAGCCTAAATAAGTAAAAATAAATCATTTTATTCAGCATTTAGCAGCTAAAAATTTTGGTTTTGCTGAGCAATGTTTGCTTGCCAATCTGACGCACACACTACGCCTTTACTATAATAATATATGTATTTAGAACTTAAAGGCATTATAGCATAGCGTTAGAGTAAAGCGTAGGTACTATACATTGTCTTTGTCTACACCTACAATATTGCGATAAAAGCATAGTCTGAAGTAAGATTGTCGTAAATACATTTAATCGAATCTGGAATATACATGGAAATGGTTTTTAATTAATGCTTCGTATTTAAGTATCTTTTAAGATAAGTATACGAGTATACCTACCTCTTCGTTAACTATGTATTATTAATTTCAGCTTATAATTTTTACACAAAACCTTTTCCTGATCAATTTGATGCTCCTCGGTATTACATTAATGCAGGCGTTGGAAAGCCTGATATTGAGACCTTATTGGTGATAATTATTATTTATCACAAAAGAGCGGATCAATGTCACTGACCAAAAGCATTTATGTGCTGATAAGACTTATTGTTCTCGAATTCCCTGTGTGATCACATAATCACATTAATGCATTAAAATGTACATTTTTTATCAAATCAATATAATAGATGTTAGTATGAAGTATATAATTCAGTTATATAGTAGAGTGAGGATGTTGACCATTTTACTTATTGCCTCACATCATGCTCTCGGTTTCTGTGATAGATACCTTTATAATATATAGTTGAATGGCAGACAGGATCAGTTTATCACAAAATTCAGGTGACACAATCATAGACAGCGATAAACACAGTTGTTGAGAGTCAATGTGCAATTTGTGGATTTATTCGCGAAAGAATTTGCCTAACTTGCCAAAGTCTAATCAAATTATACACGTCGATTCATGTTGTAGTGAATCATTTAGTAGGAACTGTCAAATTATCATCTACTTTCACCAATTTCACATAAATAGGTACCTACAATGAATCCGGAAGAGAAAGCAGTTATCAGAGAAAATCTTCCAAAACTCATTTCGGAAACAGGGGACTTAAGTAATTTAAAGGCTCAAGTAGTCTCTCGGGATCTTTTATCGCCTTCTGAAGTACAAACAATTGTAAGTAACGTTTTAAAAACGTTTGGTTTTACTATTATAGGCTGTTTAGAATTTATGTTGTTGCAACTCTATTGTAATATCTCGTGTGTTTAAAGTTTAATAGTACTCCTGATACGGAATCCCAGCTGTACCGTTTTTATGACACCGTTCCGAGGAAAGGAAACGATTCCTTTGAAAAACTAGTTGAAAGTTTGAATGAGACAAACAATGAACACATTGGCAAGTTTCTTAGAACTTCCCTTGACAGGAAGCGAAGTAACATATCAAGCCAATTTTCTATGACCAGTGGGAGTGGTTACGATGACGTTTTCGACGATAGTCCGAGGCCTAAACGATGCAAGTTGGATTCCTTAAGAAGCATGGAAGCTATTGAAGAATCAGATGACGAAGATTATGGAGCTGCAATTTCTCATGATTGTCGTATTGAGAATGGGAAGATAAAATCAAAGAGACTTGTCAGTATATTGTCCCAAAGCAGGCTGTCTACCTCTGTGATCCTTAAGGAAACTACAATCATTGGTAGGATACCAAGAAAAGTTCATTTGCCCAAGCTGCAGAACTACATTTGGCAAAACAGTAAATTGGACGAATCTGATGAAATCAATGCAGACACATTCCTCTTCTTCTACAAGAATGAAAATCTAAACTCTTTACAGTTTTCCGATATTTGCTGTACGGGTGTCAATATCGAAATAAATTTTGCCGGAGAATTTGTAATAATGTCGGATGAGAAAACTAATTGCGTCAAAGTTGGAGGGACTCGCTTACTGGATGAAATCGGGGTCGGAGGATTGCGCAATATTTTTAGTTCTATTAAATCTAACAATTATTTTCCTAAAAGAATTGAATTATTTGATGTACATATTACCAGGTGTCCGTTCCCGATTGATTCTTCGTTTTTAATTGAACAAATGTGCATGAGGGATGTTTCATTTAGCAAGGTTGAGATACTTCAGAAAACATTGGAAGTTTGTCCGGTATTAGTAAATCTAGAAATGAGTAGCACTACAGAAAAGCAGAAAATTGAATTGCAAATGTTACAAAGCGAGGGTAGGGCAAATAGATTTATCAAATTATCAAACTTCGATGTTAAGTTGAGTCACTATAAAATTTTATCAATTAGTAAGCTCGAATTCAATTTATGCTCTGTTCCAGAAAACCTGTTTTTAATAGAAAAACAATTTGATTTCCTAGAAGAAATAATTATAAATCGCTGTACTAAGACTTCGTCGGAAGGGGAAAATATATTAGGCAATGAAACTTTCTTAGGTTCTCTTTTTCAACTGGCTAGTTTAAAATCTATGCGATTACTAGAAATGACGCAACCTTCAATAGATCACTTGCGAAATAACTACGGCTTTAGTCTTCCATCCTTTCTACAAGAATTATTTCTTTCGAAAAACCAATGTGGCCAGTTCACTGTAACACTATAATAATTTCGCTAAATACGTTCGTAATAGTGAGTAGGTATATATTTGTAATGAATGAATGTAATGCACAAAGCACATGACATTCTAGATGCTTAATTACTGCTAATTATTGTTACAAATTGTTAGTATTCATTATTGTATTAAATTTTTAAATAAAACGTTTGGTATTTCTTATTTCAAATCATTTGCATTGACACCAAATCCTTCAAAGCTTCTGTAAATATATTCATTGACTTGTAATCAACGGTGGCATCACTATCAGTGTCTCTCAGGTTCCCAATAACGAACAGCACAGCCAATAGAAAGCTTTTGGAATATTGAGCCAAAATAAGAGTGTAGCTAAATGGCAATTCCACCTTAAGCTTTTCACAAACGTCCTAAACAAACATTAGAAAATTGAAGATCTTAGATTATTATACTTTGCATTTTTCCAGCCTTGTAATTGATAATAAATCATTTTTAACGGTTAAAGGCTAAATTAAATTAATTAACTAATTTAGCCTTTAACCGTTAAAAATGATTTATGATCTTAGATTCTTTGCCGGGCAGCCACGAAAAGCAATTTCATTTTTGTAGCGAAAAATTAATGGAATCTTAAGTAGGTAGGTACCTTGAAAGATTGATAGTAGGATTTTAGAATGTCATTTGTGTTTTGTCGACGAACGTCAGGTGGAAGTGATGTAAATATGAGAAAAGCTACATCATGCAGACAAGGACCAATGCTAGCTAAACCCCAATTTACAATGCGGCAGTCATTTGGTGATACAGTGTCATCATTTTCCTCACTGCT
This sequence comes from Tomocerus nigrus, assembly GCA_019776505.1. NCBI lineage: Eukaryota > Metazoa > Arthropoda > Collembola > Entomobryomorpha > Tomoceridae > Tomocerus > Tomocerus nigrus. The sequence goes on from JABASI010003709.1 coordinate 11,155, forward strand.
GATATCTAATAAGTTCTTGTCCAACGTTACGTTTTCCTTGTTATCGTTTTCATCATATATTACGATATTCACCAAATTTTCTGACTTCCTTTGTTTGAAGAAAACATTTCTATACTGCAAATCTAGATGAATTATTGAGTTTGGAACAGGGAAAGTAGATGGGATCAAATTTGTATGCACGTATGTGTATATCTTCTGCTCGATGATTTTTAGGCGATCTATTAAGTACATATCCCCAAGATTATTTGTGCATTCTAAGTATCTCCGCAAAATAGTTTGCATCACGGGCAACCCTCGTTTTATCAGATCCTAAATTCAATGCATCATTTACTTCTACTTGGATGTTGTGTTAAAATGAAATATGCGAGAACTGTAATAATAAAAATAATTTGCTGCGAACCCCGTAGAGCTGTGTAGATTGCTTCGTGTTTAAAAAGATGGGCCACTTTTTCTTAATGGGAGTTTTAGTTACAGTTTGCCAAGCCCAGGAGACCGCATGCATCACTGCTATCTGTTTAAGCGCCTTTTTAACCTCCTCCACACTTAAGTCCGATCCTAAGGGTTTTCTTGTATACCCAATCTTAATTAAGTCCTCCAGCAACAACATCGTGCAAATTTCTGTGTCAATAGCAGCAGGAGATGCGGAAATTTCCAAAATATGTGGCAACTGCTCTCCGCTGCAATTTTCTCCATCCTGGATATAATTGAAATTTCCGTAGAAGCAATGTGGAACTCCAAAGTTTACTTGAAACCCACGAGATAAAGCCCATGCCTTTAATTATAATTTTAAAATAAATGCATCAAAAGCAATCGCCATGTTGCAATGGCTAAGTTTTGGAAATTGAATCACAATAGAATGAAAAATTTTATGGCTCAAGTTACCTCAAGATCGTGGATAACCTCCGTATGAAATTCTATTTCACGTTTTCTAGATAATGCTCTGTGGTCAATTTGGTCTTTAGTAAGGGCGACGGGTAAACGGGATTGCGTACTGATCAAATTTTGAATTCGATCCGATTTTTCATGCCTCAACTATGTTATATAAAAGTAATGTGATATCAGCCATTTCACAAAAGACAAACATTGAAAATAATGTATGTATAGGAATATCGTGTCGTGTGTGTAGAATATTACTGTAAAATTCATATTTACAGTGTAAGTGATTTCAATGTTGACATTTTCAGATAAGATCATCGGAGGATTAGCTGTTTCCTTTGAACTCGATTTTGCTGCATTCGTAGTTTCATTGTGAAATGTGGCCGTTCTTAGTTTGAGAGGAAATTTTGTAACTTCGTTGGAAGTCACGTTCAATGATTTAAACTTCACTCTTTTCTCTTTTACAGCCCAATAATTTTTCAACAGTTCTTCAAGCCATTCTCCTACCTCGTTTTTCTCATCATTGTTATTTGAGCAACTATCATTTTGGTTTATCAACTCATCTATTTGTACAGTACTCATCCTTAAAGTCAATAATTATTTACACGACACGACGTAATACGGCATTTACGGCAAGAAGTAATTAAGTTTTAGTACAAAAATTAAATTATAAGCACGGTTCTCCCTTTAGAGAGATATTTACAAATCATTCTACAGTTTGGCACATTTGGGATGGGTCAGTTATTAGAAAAAGACTACGGAGAATCGTCTGTTTTCAATAACTGACCAATCCCAAAATTAATCCAGTTATAGAATGATTTGTATAATATTATGTCTTTGCAAGGGGGAACCCACAGTGCAGTATTGCGAATGTACAAGAAAATAAAATGAAATATTTGAATAATGTTGAACCAGTTAGTTTAGTTGTACTTCAGTTTATATTTATAAGACCGGAATAAAATATTAAGTCTCAAGCAAGAGAAAGTAACTTTTCCAGGCAACTTACCAGAATAATTTCAGCTGTCTCTATAGGAAACATGAATCCACAATTTTTCGAAGAATCATCCTTTATAGACATTTCAAAAAACATATTTCAGAGACAAGAAAAGTCTATGCGGCTAGTATGGTAGTTTGAAGGTTCTATGCAAATAGGTTTGGCATTGGCACGTAACGTAATGTCCACATGAATATGAAAGAAATGCAACTTTAACTTTTAGGTCGATGAAACATGCATTTTTTATTTCTGTATCATTTCAAGTTAGAATTTTTGCACAATTTCCATATTTCAACAATTTCCATTATCAGATTTATTGATATCTTTAAAGGATATCTAGTATATCAACCGTTATGTATTCTGTAACTAATAACTAAACTAACTATATATAAATAGGTAATTAGACTGTGTGGGGACGAGTTATTATTAGTTTTAAATTATATCTTCATCCAACAAGTCCCTCAGAACTTCAAAGAGTCGAATTTGTGTGCTTTTTTCTAGCATTGCAATTTTTATTGAGCCGATGGCCAATAATGCTGCCAACAAACAGCTATCTCTGTATTCATTTTCAATTACATCAAATCCAAATGGCAGTTCTAGTTGGAATAGTTTAGCTGTACGCTGTAAGCACCAATAGCAAAGTACGTTTTTAAATTATTGATTCGTTACTTTACTCCAAGTAAGAGTTGTACGATATTTAGGCTTATAAAATCGTGGTTTACTTGAAAAACTTGGTAGTAATATTGAAGAAAAGTGGCACCATATTTTCTACGATGTTCTGGAGACACGGATGTGAGAATTAAAATAGCGATATCATGGGTTGGCTTCCCTAATAAAATATTTAAGATACGGAATGCTAAAAATGGGAGTAATAATGTTTGCGGTAAACAAAAGTCATGCGGTGTTAGCTAGTCTTATTTACCAAGTGCCACAACCTGCCAATCTATGATAAATAAATCCACATCAGCTTCGTCAATATCCTTACATTCGCGATCTTCCTCTATTATGCGGAAGAGTAGATTCTCGCTCCAAAGGTCCATATGAATTAAACAAGTTGGCGAAGGAGTTGAGGCCGGACATAGGAGAGAATGTATTAAAGTTTGGAGATATTGTTTGGTATACTTTGAACGAAAACGTGAGGCTAATTCTAAAGCATCAGGATCATCGTAATTTGTTAGAAAATTATCCAACACAACTAACCCATCTTGAATCATTACCTGCGAATACAGAATATCCACAAAATTAAATCTAAATAAATGCATTTTCTTTCTTCCATAACGAACTATACAAATATGTTGATTACATAATACAAAGCTGCAGATTTTTTCCAATGATACAGAACATCCCAGTGTAAAGTATCTTGGTCAATTTCTTGCATAGCCCACGTAGTTGCGTGTATTTTCCCTATTTCAGCTATAACAGCTAGTACTTCTGGAACACTCATCCCTACTGAGAAATGGCGCTTTCCGAATTCTTTGGGACGTAAATCTTCCAGTGCTAAGAGATATTCGCAGTCCAATAAATTATCCATAGCATCTTCAACAGGAAATTCGCCAAGTTCACAGTTATACTTCCCATACAGACAAAATGGGATTTTAAACTCGAACTTTTCATCCAAATATTGGGATTCTACCCACATCTGAGTTGAACAGAGATGTAAATTGAACTGTGCCAGTTTTATCATAATCATTTTTAGATAAAATATATCTACGGCAAAATATACCTTGATTGTGGGGAGAATTTCAGTGTAAAATGATATTTCTCTTTTGTCTAATCCATTTACTCGGACTAAATCTCTTTCATCTGGTGAGCTTTGAGGGATTTTGATGATCCAAAATTGATATTTTTCCTCGTCCTCTCCTTCAACCTTTACAATTTCCATCAAAAATTACTATGATTCCTTTCAAACTTCGCTCGACGAGATACCTACTAATTAACTAATCTTTTCTTAGCACATAAATAGTTTTTATGTCAGTCGTATCGTATCAATGAAATTTTACTCCTTTTCAACAGTAGGTAACAAAGGATAGCGATCATCTTGGAATTTACCATATATTTAATTTTGACAGATACAATCTCACTCAATGTTGGAAACCTGTCTTCTCCTAAGTAATCACCAGTTCGCATTTCATGCTCCAAAACCATTAATCTCAATTCATTTGGATTCCCATTTCCTCTTGCTCCAGCGGCCTTATACAGTGCAGTGGAAGATGGAGTTGCGGAACATACCGCACTAGGAACTACGTCATCCAAGTTGCTCGCCAAAACGGATTGCATCCATGATAAAGTGTTTGGTCTATCATCTTCATCATTGTCTACACTAAGTGTAGCTGTTGACATATTATTAGGAAAAGTTTACTAAATCGACTATGGCAGCAAGCAAGAATTTCAAATGCTTATCCTTCTGTACAACTCTATAACATTATAATCAAGATCCTGCACCATAATCCAGAGAAACAGAGAAATTTAACAGGGTATCGGCTTAATTTCGAGGGCAATTTTCTGTATCATTTCCAATTAACTGACAATATGCATTGTATTATCACTACACTACTACTGTGTCACGAATCACGAAGCCTAGGCCCTATTGTGTTAGACTTTATTATTATTATTCAAAAACAAGGATAGTAGATACTCCCCTCCCCTCCCCCCGCCGCTCCCTATAAGGATCGGCAAATAACGGCTTTTTGCAATTTTTTGTTGCCAATGGTGGCG